>NNCF01127116.1:416822-441373 GCA_002313205.1 Laupala kohalensis | reverse complement strand
GGGGGGGGGGAACAGCCCTAGAAACTCCATGGTTGGAGTGTGAAGAAAGAATAATTAATCGAAAGAGACAGGTAGATAGATTTCGGGACCTTTCAGATAAACAGTGACATGTTGCTGTATACGGACAGGTTCAGCACATATAGGGGTTAAATACCCTTAACTAAAGGTGAAGTTGTGAGCTAGACTACTTGGTGACGTTTCTATTGATTTGTTTCTCTCACGGATAACTTTACGCTACTTGCTCAAGAGTGGTTTCATCCAAGGATTTGTTTATTCTCGATGCAGAAGGTGAAACCCAAATTGGTGTGTACAATCAAGTTTTGTATTAAAATAGTATTGTATGAATTTGTGAAATAAGGATTCTGGAAGCATGTTTCTAAAAACCAGTAAGAAAAATTATTTTGATCTTATTATACAGATAAATTTTTTCCTGAGTAAAAGAAGATTCGTCTAATAGGTAAAAAGAATCCAGGGCAACGCCGTGTAAATCACCTAGTATCTTTCATGTTTTCAATCCGCCTTTGCCCTTGGACCCTTGATCGGAATTGATGGAATGGTCCCTTGCTTGTTTTCGGAAAGTAACTTAGTACCCCACGAGGTCATACGTAGTTTGCAACGGCTTTTTTTAACTTTAAAATTAAAGTTTATTTATGTGTCACGAGCGCTTGCCACTTCCTCCGTCAGTCTGCGCTTTCCATAAATTGAGTTTGAAATTGGTTTTTAAAATTTTATTATGATTTTTAATAGGAGTTTTTCATGTTACGTCGAATGAAAATGAGAGACGGGACCGGGTGGCGAACGGGATGGCGCAGTCGGTAGGCGCATGAGCGCGCAGAGCTCAAGGTCCCGGGTTCGAACCCCGGTCCCGTCTCCCATTTCCATTCGACGTAACATGATTAATCTGTTACCTGGCGGTGAGGTTCACCGCAATCTAAGAGATTTCTATGTTGGAGTTTTTCCTCGACATTTTTCTTCTTATGACCTCTTGGATATAAATGTAGGAGATGCTCTCTCTTTGTCAAACACTTCAGACCACTGTATAATTATATTTTTTATCATTAAAAAGAATACTGAAGCCCGTAACCATCAATTAATAAAATTCTTACGAATATCTGGCAAATTATAACGACTATGGTAGTTTAGTTCAGGGTTAACTATACAACGTGATAACTATGGTTATTGGATATCCTCAGGTAAAGCGAAAACTCCTTTAAAAGGGGGACTAATTACACAGGGCAAGTATGCTTCTTGTCGACGTTTTACGTAGTGAAAATATAATTACTTACTTTATGGCTTTTTGCGAGGTTTAGGCTATGAGGCCTGCTCTTCCACCTAATCGTTGGACTTAGGTAAGTGAATTGGGAAGGAGATATGTTGGGTTGCCAGGGAACTTATGGTACCGAACCGGAGTAGGTGAAGCTGAAAAACTCACCTAGTTCGGCCGAGCAGGGTTTGAACCAAAGCTCTACCGCATTGTGGGATCGTGGAAGCGAAGTCGCTACCACTAGACCACTGTTGTCGGTGGTCGTGTCTGTTTAAAAGGGGGTCGTTTCATTTCAATATCAGAATTATATTTTAGTACGTTAGGTTGGTGACAAAATTATTTAGATTAATTGAGTAGTTTTCTTGGGAAATAATAAAGTTCTTTCAATTTCTATGAGTACTCAACAAGTCTCCAAGGAGTGACGAGAGAGTTCGTAACATCTATACTCTACAGCAAGAGGTTCACTAACCCCATCACAAGCTAATTGCACATAATTTGGTTGGGGGTTGCTAATATTGGTAGGAGTTCATGAAAACTATCATTTTGTATTGTTATTGTACAACACCTAACGTGCAAATATAAATTAATTTTTTTTAAAAGGCGGGTAAAATGATATTTTAATATTGATGAATTGTTACATAATTGATAATTCCTCTTTAAAATGAAGTTGTTTAACTTCTACCCTTCGACTATCATTACAATCTATGTAATATTTCTTGATATTTATGCCCATAATTTGACAAAGCATTACTTAGGAATATGATAACAGATGAGACAAAATAGTGCAAGTTTTCTTCTTTCAAGAAGGGCATATCATTCTTTTCAAATGTTCAGGCCTTTGAATTTTTTCATTCTAGAATCACGATTGACTATTTTCATTTTTGTTAATTATATTGAGGCTCGCTCAATAATATCTTATAAGCAAAACAATGTTGGGGCTGTCTTAAACATATTGTCATAGAATCTAAAACCGCAATATAATGTTGAGTGCATGGTTCTTGATTTCAGGGAGCACTAATTTTGATATTTATCTTTATCAATAAGAAAAATTAATTGTTTGTTGTTGTAAATTTTTCCGTATCGTATGCCGTAATAATAAATTATAAAATACAGAAATAAATAAGCAGATGATATTTCTTTGTTATTAATAGTTACACTCTCTTATGGTAGTACCACCCTAGTTTTTCGAAATAATTTGCATGCTGCTTTGTACTTTCAAGCCAATGATTAAAAATTAAAATTTAGTTTTATAATATTTCCACACTAGGGAAAAGTTTATTGAAATCCGAGGAATGTAAAAGTGGAGAGAGAAAAGAGAGGAAAATTACAGAACCACAAGAAGAAAAAGACAAATGGCATTTTACCTCCTCTCAGTCGCCAGGACAAGTGAAAGTAGATGTTTCACTAAAACTGTCCAAATCTCACCGCAAGGTGAGTGTCACTAAGGACCTGGTGCCAGTATTGAGAGTACTGTAAATACAATTACGTCTGCCTATCTTTGTGGTATATTGTTTTACAATTCTGTAACGATGATGTGACATTTTCTAATTATCAATTATCATGGAAACAATTATCATCTCCAGTCATAAAGGAAAACGATTTCATTTATTCAACTGCGCTCCCAATGATACGGAAACTATATTTTCCTCTTGCAGTCGACGTGGCTCAATTAATAGAGCGCTCAGCTGGATGGCCAGGTTTCATGAAGGGTTTTCATTCATTCACTAACTCCTGGACCGACCCCAAGGCTTTCTGAGTGGCGTTCGGAGGGGGTCTGAAGTTGTTTTGTTGATGATGATTCAAATTGCACACAAATGTGCGTGCATACCTTCATGTACAAATACAAAACATTTGTGGAAAAATTAAAATTGATATCAGGTTTATTGATTAAGAAGTTATAAATGATTTAACTAGTATAAAATGTTTTAGAGCATATTGAAGTTCACATTTACTGCCTTGGTACGCTACTTACTCAGCCTGCCGTAAACTGAGTATTGCGCTTTTCTTCCAACTCATCCGTAGTAGTATTATAATATACGTAAATTAAACTTGAATTAAGGACCCGCCCAAACTAGAGTGAACTTAATGAATTCGGCGTGAACAGAGGGTTCTGCTAGTGTTTTAGTGTATTAAGATGTAATACTAGCATTATTGGTATTACTTTCTTTAATATTCGTACAATATTATTCTCGTGACCAAATATATTTTCATGTTGTAAATTTAATATTATGATCGTTAATGTAGGATACTGATGGTAAGGCAATGTTATCTACATTTTTTCTTGCCAAATAATAATTCATAAAAGTATTTGTTATTTCAGTTTAACTTCAAACCCGCCTCCCTTCAGGTCCAAGCTCCCAGCACCTGAAGTATAAAAAAATATATTTAATATTTTTTTTCTAATTATACATTTAATTTCAATTTAATGGCATTATGTTGGGAACTTTTAAAAACTTCAACTCATTTTTGTGGTGTAAAATTGTTTTAAAGTTAAAACATTTTCAAGTTATTTCTCAATTTCAAGTTTGTTGTAGTTTGGTTTAGATCAAAATCGTAAAATTTGTTAAAATCGTAGTTATGGCACAATATTAAGTTCCCAATATTTCTTGCGAGATATTTTTCACTCGCAACGATTCAACCCTCGGTTGGGATAGTTAGTCCATCTTAAGGTCGGATAATATGTTCATATATCCTAGAAATGAATGCAATTGTAGTTCTTATTTTATAAATTGTCCAATCACACAAACTGCGGTAATGTTTTAAACTCTTATCTTCCCGCGTACCGCAACCGATGCTGTTAGATTTCTTTCTGCTACACTAAACACGCTTCATTCAACTTACGATTATGACCTAATACAATGGTCATAGAATTCTGTAATTTTACACAGTTGAAGAAAATTTATACTGGATGGTAACAGTGTGCTTCACAGAGATATTTTATTCAAACTTCTTACCATACAATAATATTTAATATTGAAGAACGTAATTGTTGACATGAAAAAGTTGCATTGCGAGGGAAACTTTTCAGAAAATGTCCGGAGAAAAAATCAAAGCGACAGTATTGTTTTTTAAATAGTTAAATTATGTTGTATTAGATTTTTTTACCCCTTCAGTGTGGAGTTTCGTTGGAAATTACTTCCCGTTGAACCGCCGTCTCAGCCAGTGCAGTCACTGAGCGCTATAAAATATTACTCCATACGTCGTCGTGAAAATTATATAGAAACTCGAGTTATCACCCGAATAGAAAATGAACCGAAAGACCCACATGAATGCTCGGTATACCAAAATTTAACTTTCTTTCTTTCCTTTTTTTCTTTGCATACACTGACATGAAGCAAGAAATTATCACGACTGACCTAGTTATTGTAGGTACAGTGAAAAGTGTTAACCACGTTCTTCGACGCATCTAGTCTTCGATAATTTATAATCTACTAGCTGAGCACCTGCAGTTTTGCTCGCGTGAGTTCTGTAATCTGTCTCCAGCTTTATTTTTTATCATTAGGGTGATATCATTCATCACAGCGACACAGAAAATTCTGAACTCGTCATATCGTTCCCTGAGGTGTCACACCTTTTATATGTCATACTCTTCCTTGATGTGCTGGAATTTGTAGGGCTTATCGTGGATTTGAGCCGCATCGGAAATGTCATTAATAATCTCAGCGACCCCTAAAACTTTGCGCTCCACACATGTAATGGTAAATTTCGACTATATTTATATATCTACCCATTCCCATTCCTTACCAAGGGGGTGCTAGAAGTGTCTTTATTTCCCATGTGGGCTGAATATAGTCTAACACGATTACAGGATGTTACAATCAACTTAGCAATGCTGAAAACTGTGAATTCGTCACTGATATTATTATCGATAATTTGTATATAGTATTCCCTACCTTAGGGTGCAAAGGGTATATACGGGGTGATTTAGAACTTTGGGGTCTTCGAAAACGTCATTAACAATCTCATCGGTCCAGAAAACTATGATCTCAACTATAATATAAGTCATTTTCAATTATTTTTACATTTCATCTCTTAACCAAACGGAGTATATTCCCTCACTGGGGGTGATCGTGGACTTAAGCGGCATTGAGAATGTGACTCTTCTCTTCTGCGACCGCAAAAAGGATGTATTCAACATCAATATCGGACGCTTTTGATAATTTTAACCTGCTGCCCGTTCCCACCCCTACCCTAAAGATGCTAGGGGTTTAATATCTCCAATTTGGACTAATTGTGAACCTACGAAGTATTGGGGGCTTCCTTATCCATTTCAACGGCACTTACAACTATGGTTTCAAATATGTTATAGGATTTTTCCATAATTTTTACACGTCACTCTCTATCCATCTTCTCCCAATAGGTGCCAGTGATGTCTTACCCTTTCAGTGCTTCTTGTAACATAGTCAGGTCAGTCATATGTGTATGAATTTTGATTGAAAGTGCTCTATTTTTTGTGGGGCTTTAGGGCTCGTCAACGGCAAGGTCATTAGAGCCCTTAAAAAGCAATCTTGAGACAATGAAGAGTTATCGTGGGATACGTAGGATATATACATGAAACATTTTAACCCCTCGTAGGGGGTTTCGTAAAATCTTAGCGGAAAGAACCTACCTGCCAAATTTCAAATTTGTAGGTTTTGTAGTTTCTGAGATATCGTGATTAGTCAGTCAGTGAGTGGTATTTCGCCTTTATATATATTGGATTATGGATGACTTAATTGCATACAGTTTCCATCCGACGGGTGTTTACTTAAACTGTGAAATTTCAGATATTTTTACGTAAGAGGATTTTATTGTAAACTGAATCGAGCGCTCTCAAAGCAGCAATTGGCACGCGCAAGTAGGCATGCCGTCAGTTCAGAGATGCCATACCTTAAAACTCTTGAAAAATCTAAACTGTTCGTCCAAATTTTACGATTAAAAGACGTTTATCTTTGTTAAATGCAGAAACAAAGAATCCATTAAATTTGATGATGATTGAATTTTTTCTTCTTAAACTACTTACTTAAATTGAAGTATTTCAACACTATTTTTCATAATGTTTTTTCGATAATTTACGTCAAACTTAGTAGATAGACATATACTGTCGCGGACTTTCATGTAAAACTCTTCGAGGCGAACAATATTGACACTCTTAGTTTTCATCTATCTCTAACCGTTTAGGCAGCGTAACAGAATATGGCTGACTTTCCCCCTCGATTTCGTCGACATTTATCTTCATCATTTTGTACCTTTCTTTTCACACATTGAAAAAATGAAAGTTACCCCATGTTCATCCTGAATATCTAATCTATCTCCTTCCTGAACACAGAATTGTATATTTTATCACGATCTGTGGTTTAGTCGTAATTAAGTAGCAAACAGACAGGCACGCTTTCCCATTACGCATTTATATGTTAGTATGGATAAACTATGATTGTACTATTTACGTCCATTTCGTAATCTAGTATTGTTAAGTGCATTCTGCAACCATAATATGGACAGACGAAGCCCCAACCATGGGTTGAAATGTTGTTGAAAAACTCTGATAAAAGAAATCTTGTGAACAGTCCATCTAAAAGTCGTATAATATATTTAACTATATAAGAACATATATGATTTTGAATGGAAAGAAACTTAAACAATTGTTTTAGAATTACCTTGTGTATATATTTTGAATTTGAAATATTTTTATTTATCCTAAATATGTATTTGGTTATGAATTCTTAATCGTTTTCTTAACCCACTTTCTGTAAAAAATATAAAATATAGTTATAAATTGAAATTGTAAAGGTGTCGGGGACTTGGACCTGAGGGGAGGCGGGTTTGAAGTTTATCATATGGAAACAACTGAAACAACAAATTGTTATATGCATCGCGATTTAATTATTCCTAAAAATATTAGCTATTAGAATAGTTTTCGCGTCATATTTGTGTTTCATGCAGCACTACTGTATCTATTCTGGGATTAAATATATCCAAGTTCTTAATTCCATTATCATTAGTTACTGTGGCGGGGTCGATAGTATGAAATATTACGTCGGAAGCATATAAGAGAGTTTTGATCAAAAATATCGTACAATAAAAAGTAATTAATATTAAACCGCTGATCTGCCGGTTTACTGAATGGATGCCTACGAAAATGGTTAAAATAGTTTAAGAACAAAATTATGCAAGTATGTAAGTTAAATGTGTCAGAGAATATGAAAATTGTGAAATGAAGTCTTCAAGAGCACCATGATTTAACGCTTGAAAAGATGCCGAGGTAGCATTGCTTCACGATGATTCTTGAGATCAGGTGAATGAAACTGTTTCGGTGTTCCCATCGCCTGCCCGCCTCCGCATCGGTATCACTCTGGTTTGGGGAACCTTTACTTGTATTCCCACTGAGCTTCGAATATGATCTGCATAGTTACCAATTAATATACCTTGATTTATATAATGTGAAAATGAATGTTTGTATGTTGCCGTTGATTGATCCGGTGTGCCGTTTGATGGATATTTATGAAACTTGGTGAGATTGGTGAAATTATCTAAACTCGAAAGTTTTAAAATTTTCCCCCGTCACTCGCGTAATTTTTTATGAAAACCCTATTTAGGTAATAGCTCAATGAGCGCTGACGCTGGCTGGGTTAGGCACGTTGGTAGGAGTGAGTTTCTGCGGAGATATCTGCGTATCAAACTAAGTGAAATTGTGTTAAGTGCGCGGAAAGAAAGCAATTCAAGCCATCGGACGCTGGGAAAGTTCAGCGAGTTAACTTTTATAAAAGTAGCAAAAATTGTCATTGCGACTACAATATTTAATATGTAAAGCAGAAAGCCTCGGAAAGTGTATTTTTTTCTTGAGAAGTAATGTAAAAGGATTTAAGTTTTCTTTTTATGTTTTAAGGATGTAATAATTTCCACAAAATTGTAAATATTCATACTGATGGGAGTTTTTAAGAAAGTAACGGCAAGATAGACATAAAAAACGTTAAAAAATCAAAGTGTGTTTGAAAAACATTCGGCCAATATAATATAAGGTCTGTTGACAAAATTTACTGTTTAAAACTTAAAATGTACGCACAATATGCTAAAATACCAATTTTCTTATTATTTTCATTTTCTCTCAAAGTTCTCTTCTATAACGTTGTTATGCGTTGTCGTTTACTTAGGATTGAGAGGTTCCAGGTTCCAAAGGTATTGTGTTTTAAAAAAATCTAAAATATTCACTTGTAGATGTGGGAAATGTCTTATTAGAAGTAAATGATCTTGTGATGAGTTGCTGAGGAGTACGACCGATTTCCAAAAACTACCAAATACGACTTTTAGTTTCTCTGTATTCGTCACTTTAGATGTGAGTTATTTTGGGAATAAAATTAGAAACACAAAACCGGAGAGTATGGTGAAAGTTTGTGAAGTCCCTTGTAGAGCCATTTCGTGACATTTTTTCGACTATTTCTTTCCTTTTGTTCGTATACTTGTGTACAATTACATATAAAAACAGCTTTATAGTACTGATAGAAAATATCTCGTTGCGATATGTTCGTCCGTTAAGTTCATTGTGCTTTTCGTGCTCTTGCGCTTTGTTTACATCTTTGCTTCATCATTAAATGGAAACATTTTAGACAAAGTGAATAAAAACATCATATGCCTTCGCCAAATGAAACAAAGACGCAAGTTCTCAGATATGAATGGGCGTCAAAGGCCAATAGTGAATTAGAGATTTTAGTACTACGAGAATATTGCAGCCCATATTTGGCGACTTGTAGAGTGAAGGGTTGAGTACAATTGGGTGATAGAGACCCGATTCGTAAAACCAAACCGCAAGTGTGGGAGTGCAACACAAGTGCTAAACAAATTGGTGGGAACGCACAGTAGCGACAAGATATTATTCGTTCTTGGAAATAGTCGACCATCGAATTGAGGAGACAAGATGAAACAAAAATAAACAATAAGAGATGTATAAATAGGAGAATCGATGGAATAACTTAGAAAATTTGGATTAGTAATTTGAAATTAGTATGGTGCGCATAATGTCGAATGTGTTAGAAGTAAATCAATTAGAGGTAGATCCGATGCTAAAAAATGCTTTATCGAGGAACAGAGAATGAATGAAACTGTACGAAACTACTTGAGAAATTTATAGAGCTCAGTGGGAGCACAAATTTCAGAGGAGAAAACTAAAGGAATTGTTTTTTCGGAATTAAACATACAGAGAAAAGTCGACGAAATCCCAGAATTAGAACATCAGGTTGGCAGCTGAAAATAATAGAAACAGTCAAGTATCTTTGAGTTCTAAAGCATGAAAAATTAAATTTAAGACAACATATAGAGCATTCAGGAGAGAATGTGAGAAAATTATTTTACGGTCTCACAAGAGTAGGACTGAGAAAATATAACATGGACAGAAAGGACGTCATTGAGATCTATAAGGGGACACTGGTTCCTATGATGACATATTGTGCAAGTGAGTGGCAGGGAAGATCTAAGCTACGCCATAATGAGCGCAAGCTGAGCGCAGCGTAAAGACTTAGTACACTTCATTGAGGTAAGTGCTAAAGAAGTGTATCAATTAAAGCTTTTTATGTTCTAGAACTCCTAATTGATTAATCTGTTACCTGGCGGTGAGGTTCACCGCAATCTAAGAGATTTCTATGTTTAGGATATATATATATATATATATATATATATATATATAAATGGAGTTAAGATACCATGTAAGGTATGGGAAGGAGTTAGAATTGGTAGACTATTAAACGGAGGAAGAATCTCATAACTAGGAAATTAGTGGAATGATGGTAGATCCGATGGGAGAATGCTACAGAAGGAAGGGACCTATGGAAGTTTATTAAACGGGTAGATTTCGTTAATAAGAATAGACGATGTTTGCTCTAAATGCAAGCATTCTGGAGATTTTGACAGGACATGGAGATATGAATAAGTATCTTTTCGGAAAGAAAATATTAAGGACCGATCGGTGTCTGTATGGCAAACGAGAAGACAGTGTGGAGAACATTTTGTATGACTGCATAATAAACGGAGAAGAGCGATGGAAGTGGATCCAAAACAATAAGAAAAAAGGAATCAAGGACTGAGACAAATATATTGGAAACAAAAGTAAGTACAACGACTTTAAAGAATTTGTGACCGAAAGTATGAGTTTGCGACGTGCGGCCCGGATGATAGAACAACAAGAGAACGAGGACGACGATGTAGGAATGGTAAGGAGGAGGGAGAAGCAGTGAGAAATTCAACCCTGGTAATGACCAAGAACTCAAGTACAGGGTACAAAAATCCAGTACATAAAATGAAAAATAAGAAGGAAATGGTTCGCCCACCGAGTTACTACCACGGAGATTGTCCGGTGCATCTGATCCTCGCGAGAGGTGAAGTTGCGGGCAGTGAGACTCGTGGCCCTTCGCCACGTTTTCCTCGCGCCACTTTGGTTCCAAATGCGTGGACAATCAAAGGCACCCTGCGACCGACAGATGCGGTCAAAATAGTACAATTTCAAGATTATTCTGTTCCCTTTAATTTTTAAAAATATTTTTGATTTGAGTTTGTTCCCAATGGTTATTAAACATGTGTGATTTTGTATCATTCTTCATTGGTCATTTTTACGTGTGTAATAATAGGTAGTTCCTTCGGCTCCCCTGTATAGCGGAGCATTCGGACCCTCTCCCTATTTCTGAAAGAGAGTTCTTTCATCTCGCCGGGGACGCTGAGCAGAAATAGCACGTTTATTTATAAACATTCTTGTGACATCTAAATTAGTTCGCGATACTTTGCAAAAAAAAAAAAGAGAGAGAAAACAAAGAAAACACATATTTTACTCTTATTTGAAAACAAAAATATTTCTTAATTATGTTATGTTGAATGAAAATGGGAGACGGGATAGAGATTCGAACTCGGGACCGTGAGCTTAACGCGCTCATGCGCTTACCAACTGCGCCACCCCGTTTGCCTCTGGGTCAGTCTACCATTGACACTCAACTTGTGAGACCCACAGACCTTTGAGGTGGTCTCATAGAGAGTAGAATCCTCATGTGAGGCGACTTCCTTAGGAATTACTTGATTGTGGGTCGGTATTTTCCAATTCTGGAGTTCACAAACATACAGAAATCTCTTAATTTTCAGTGAACCTCTCCACCAGGTAACAGATTAATTATGTCGTGTTGAATGAAAATGGGAGACGGGACAGAGATTCGAACTCAGTCCCGAGTTCTGGCAGTTGGTAAGCAGCATGAGCGCGTGAAGCTCAAGGTCTCGAGTTCGAATCTCTATCCCGTCTCCCATTTCCATTCAACATAACATAAATAATATGTTACCTGGCGGCGAGGTTCACAGCAATTTGAGATATTTCTGTATAAATATTTCTCTTATATATTTATATACTAGCTGATTACCCGGAGTTAACCCAGATTTTTGTTATACTAATCTTCTTTTACTGAGGAAAAATTATACATCTGTATTGTATAATAAAGTAGTTTTACTCATTGTTTTTTTTTTTAATGTACAGCTTTCTGATTTTTCAATTTCATAATAATACAAATTTATTACAAAACTTAACTGTATACACTACATCATCTCGTGGGAACCACAACGGTCGAATTTTGGCTTCCAAAGCCACCATTTTATTAAAATTCTTGTAAAACCTAAACTATTCAACGAAGTCGTGCGATTTAAAGCCTCTTTATCTTTGTTAAATGCATAAAACAAAAAATACATTAAATAAATGTATTGATTTTTTCCTTTTTAATTACTCTCTTAAATTGAAAGATTTTAACATTTCTATGTTCAATAACATTTTATCGATAGAATATTTTTGTTTACAAACATACTAGCTGATTACCCGTCGTTGCCCGGAATTGTTTTTAGTTGTTAAACCAACGTACCCACAAGCCGGCAGCCGCGAAGATCGAATTTTCGATTCCGAGGCAAGACACAAAGGCGGATGCGCGGCTGCACCATTTCATTAATACACTTTAAAAACTAAACCATTCGTCCAAATTTCACGATTTAAAGATGTTTTTAATCTTTGTTAATATCACAAAACAAAAATAACTATTAAAATCGGTGATGATTGATTTTTTTCTTCTTAAATTATTCTCTTAAATTGAAGTATTTTAGCACTCCTGTTTTAAAAAACGTCATGTGATCGTAGCATTTTTCTGAACGCGACAGTATAAATTTTATTTCTTAAAAATGTACCTGGTCGTTTTAGCAATGTTTTTGGAAAAGGTTAATAAGTCATTATATTTTGCATGTAGAAGCTCGAAATTTTGAAATGTTGTCAAAAACATAACAGTTAACATTTGCTGAATAAGAAATATTTGTGACACTTTTAGTTTATTTCATAAAAAATAGTAAAGGCGACGTTTCGGGAAAAGCTGTAAATATTTCATTTGTTTGAAACATTTCTGTTATTAACACAGTATTATTCTTTTTTAGAACAATCTTTTTACTTGAGTATAAGCAGAAAAACAAGACAAATTTAATAGTGTTAATAATTTTTTTCTGCGATTTTTTGTGGCATCTACAGCAGTTCAAAGTGAGAGGTCTATTATTAAAAAATCCGATAGTTGTAGGGGCGTCGTGCTTCTCACGTGGTCCGTGGGTACATTATGTAATTGGAAATACAGTTATTCATCTAAGAATACACAATAACCATGCACTCGACACTAATATCGGTCTTTTTACGTCTCACCCTTTCCGCCCCCCAGCTTTCTTCTATGGGAACCCATCTTGAACGGCGTTGGTAATGGAAACGTCTTGTCAATCCTAAAACTATGTATCCGATGCATTTTTATTGTTTTATATTTCAATATTAGTTTTCAATTATTTTTATCCATAAACTCATTTCCAACCGCCCACCCAAAGGGCGCTAGTGGTGTGTTTGATATATGACGGCTGAGCTGAATTACATGATATTTCAACTCAGCGACGTCGAAAATTATGGACTCGTCACTGGCATGTCATGTTCGATTTTTTTTTCATGGCATCCCCTTTCCTAGGTGTGCTGGAGTTTATACAGGCTGATTGTGGACTTTGGCGTCTTCGAGAATGACACTACTAATTTCAGCGGGACCGAAAACTACGATCGTTCACTTTCGATTATTTTTACATATCACTCCTTTTAACCCCCAAAACCCAAAGGGTGTTTATTTCTTATAGGGGATGATCACGGGCTTTAGTAGCATTGAGAATGTCGGTTTTTAATTATGTTTACCTGTCCTTCATTCCCACCCCTACATCGGGGATGCTAGGGGTATTGTATCTGTAATGTGTACTGATTGTGAACTTACAAAGCATTGGGGACGCTCTTATCCATCTCAACGGCACCGAAAAGTATGGTTTCGAATTTAATATCGTATTTTTCCATTATTTTACAAATTTCCCCCCTCTCACCCCACCCTAGGGTTGCAAGGGATGTCTTACCCCCCACAAAGCTTGTTGTCATTTAGTCAGTCATCTGTGTATCAAATTTGGTTGAAATTGCTCCAGACACTCTTGAGTTATGGTGGAATACATTCATAAAATATTCCAACCCCCATTTCACCCCTTTAGGGAAGGATTTGTGTAAAATCATTTCTTTACGGATGTCTATTCCCTAAAAGTAACGTATCTGTCAAATTTCAAGTTGAAGTCTTTGCAGTTTTTGTGATTTCGTGTTTAGTCAGTGAGTGGTATTTCACTTTTATACATGTAGATTAGGATGAAAGATTAGGATTTATAATAGTGCTTATTTCCACTGTGTAATGTTCCTGATGTTCTGATATAAAGTTTTTATTTCTCGTATATAATTTGTTTTACGATTTTAACATTAACCATTTTATGAATTGAGCCGAGATATTAATCGAACAATAATATTAGTCTATAAATTAATTTCTTCCACTGATTTTTTATGTTACTACGTATTTAACATTGAGTGTATCTATGTATGTACGGCGCACCATATCTCTCGAATTACTGAAGGAATTTCAACAAAGCTTGGTTCAGCGATGACAGACTATCTGTTAACAAACATTGTGGGGATAAGTCATTACTTGCACCCCTAGGGAGAGGCGAGAAGGGGTTAATTTGTAAAAGTAATAGGAAACGACCAATATTTGTGATGAATACATTTTTGAGGATGCTGAAGTGAAGAGTAACACTCCCCATGCCCCTATACACCCGTTCCACCCTTCAGGAAGGGTATGACATATAAAAAATATCCAAAATGGTATGGATATCAGAGTGAGAGAGAGGTGGGAACGGAGTGGCATGATAAAAAATGAAAAGGACTGATTGGCATTCATTCCGCAGTTTTCAGTGTTTCTAGATGAAGAAATATACTACCAATGCCGTTAAGTTAATGTTCAAACCACACGGTAAGTGTTTGATACCCCTCTGGGTGGGGTAGTAAAGAGAGTAACGTGCAAAAATAATCGGAAACAATTGATTTTAGTGTCCGGTCCATAGTTTTCGGAGTTTCTGAGATGCATTATGATACTCGGGATGCCGTTCAATCCAACGTGACTCCTAATTTGAGGGGGGAGGGGTACATCAATATGAGTGAAGTGGGACAGAATGAAACGGAATAGAAATGTCAGTGTAATCAATTTTTTTAGTCTCTGCTATTAATACTTTTTTGTGGTGTTTTAGGGCTCGTCCAACTATTAATACTAATCCTTCCGAACGCAGAGTGGTGTTACAACTTGTTTTTGTTTACTAAATGTTGACAGGATTTTGGAACTGAAAGTCATGTATCCATGGAAATGCATTTACATTATTGGTGAAGCACGTGACGCAGCCAAAGTTATTCACGAAACGTTATGTTAAACATTACAAATCTACCAGGAATATCTACTGTATTTTTAATATAGTAATACACCGACAGCGGTGATCTAGTGGTGGCGTCTTCGCGGTAGAGCGTGGGTTCAAACCCTGCTTGGCCGAACTAGGTGAGGTTTTCAAAAGGGGGTTCCCTCACACATTCCAGACAAATAACTGTTCGGTACCATAGTTCCCCGGCAACCTAACATCTCTCCTCACCAAAAGACATTAAATAAATAAATAATACTAGCAACCTGCCCGTTTCTCTCTAATTCACTGCTTTCAAATAAGAATTTTGAAAAAATCCTTTCATAGCGAAACTCTACAATACAAAAGCAATTTTCATTCAAAATTTCATGTTCGATTTTATTAATATTCTACTGTCTGTGTTATTGAAAAATTTTCACTCGTTTAATAATAACGAAATATTCCATAAATTCAATCTAGTGCTTAATAAAATGTGTGAAAAAATCTTTTTTCTAAAATAAACTTTTATTTAAAAAGTACTGTCCTCAAATAAATAATTTTCAGGACAAGTGAAAATGAAAGAAGTAAAATTGTAGAAAAGTCCCTTCCCTGATCATAGGTGCGAGAGCTTAATAGGTACGTAAACAGATATGTTTAAAGTATGAAATATCAATTTTAAAAACTTTAGGCGTCAAACATCATATGGACTCAAATAATTTCTGAAAAAAAACTTAACATTTAATATATAATGTCATTCCCTTCCTCAGAGGTGCTAGGGTTGAATAGTGGCAGATCGTTGACTCAGGTGTCAGGGAATATAACTACTGGTTTCAGAGGCCGCAAAAATTGCATTCTCAAAACTAGTATGGGTCATTTTTTATTATATTTACATTTGATCCACTGTTCACCCCCTACCCAATGAGTATATCCCTGACGAAGGGTGATCTGTGTGTAAGGTGCATTAAGAGAGTCACTCTTCCATTTAGTTGTACAAAAAGGATGTATTCAACTCCAATACCGATGGGTTTTGATTATTTTGACCTGCTGCCGTATTCCTATGTGAACTTATTGGGGACGTCCTTATCCATCTCCACGGCACCAAAAACTATGGATTCCAATATAATGCTTTTTTCATTATTTTTACATGCCTCAACCTGTTTCTAGGGGTGGCATGGTTGTCTTATTCCCACAATACTTGCCAGAAAGTTTGGTTGATGTTGCTTCAGGCATTCTAGAATTATAGTGGGATTCGCCCATTTCACCTGTTTAGGGGTACATTCTTGTAAAATGGTACATATTACGGTAAATGGATTTTCATGTAAAATTACATATTGTCTTGTAAACTAAACATCTGTAAATTTACAGCTCTATTGAAATCTTGGAAGTGGCCGAAAAATCAATTACGAATTTGGAAAAGGAACTACAACATAAATATTTACATACTCCCATTTCAGTGTCTTTGATCTAGACTTTTGTAAAATGGTACCATATTGTCATACTACCTACACATACGTACGAACGGAGCAAGTTAAATAAAAGCTTGTAATATTCTCGGGATGAAGATTTTTCTACTCATCTGACGATAAAAAACACTCTAAAACGCGTGATTACTATTTTTTCCTTATACCTTTTACACGAAAATAACGTTTTATCCGTATTAATACTAAAACCGAATTGGCCTCGAGTATAAAAAGTTTAATTTTATAGAGCACAAAACTAGTTTTGGACGATTCTCTTTTACCAATTTGGCAAACACGGAGCCCCGAGCTGAGTCTGGTATTGCTTCCACTTGTGCTAGGCTCCTTCCTTTCACTTTCCTGACCTTCCCTGGTCACCTCTTGTTCTTTTCGAACCCGACGCTATTAGGGGTAGGGTATCTTTCGTTTTCCGCATTTTTTGTCCCCCCTTTTTTTGTCTCCCCCTCATTTTTTGTTCTCAATGTTTTGAGATATATTTTGGTATATTGCAATTCACGAGGGTTTTTAGTGGGTATGGTTTGAGTCATTCGGCGAGTCCCAGACGCGGGGAGAGTCATGTTGGCTCTCCTTAGTGCATAACTACATCTTCCCTACCTGTACAAAATTTTAGGGCTCTAATGATGTAGATGTCGACGAGCCGTAAAGCCCCACAAAAAAAATTCTTTTGCCAGAGTATCGTTCTAGTATCAATCAATTTAAATCGCTCAAAACTAGTTCTGGTAATACGAGAACGTCCAAAACTAGTATTGGTCGTTTTGAAAACGCTCAAAACTAGTTCTGGCAAAAAACGTATCTGCCAAAACTAGTATTGGCATTTTTTCGTCCATTTCGGGTTTTGTGCATAACATACAAGTATATACAAATTATGAAATTGCTTGGTTGTAGGTGAACATATGATAATGTCCTATCGTGCACTGTACCCTGATATTTCGGAGTAAGGTTATACGGAAGCTCATGAGAATCTAGAGTAACTCGTTTGGGAACCATAGCAATTTTATTGAGTGGAAACAGCTGATTTTGGTGTTCCTGACATTAGAAATACGGTGCCAGTTTTTAAATAAGTTAATTAAACCCTTGAGATCTCTGGTAAGCATTGCTTTCAAGTGAGTCATATTTGTATGCACCGTTGCCATTGGATATCATCAGTGTATATAAATGTATGTGATTCAGTGTTTGGCAAATCAGTCTATACAAATTAAATCAAAGGGATCTAATACAGAGTCTAGTGGTAATCCATTATTCAGGAGTTTCCTGCTGCTGACTGAGTTTAGCAGACTTAGTAGCACTCTCGGACTTTTTATTATAGACCCCTCACTTTGAACTGCAATAGAAGGCACAAAAATCAGAAAAAATAATTAACACTGTAAAATTTGTCATGTTCTTGTATATATACTGTAATATGACAAAATAATAGTGTAGTAGTTCACCCTAAGCCGTACGTTGCGGCGCCATATTTTAATAAAACAAACTAATGAAGTTTAATTAATGAATAAATAAAACAATGAAAGGAACTTAGACGGGCAAGGTTCGTGCCCATTATTTCAAGAAAACACACACTTCTAGTAAAACTACGCGCAGCATCACAAATAAAATTTGTTTTAATCAACATCTACTACATTCTTCAAAATAAGTACTCACTACATCACACATGCACACTGACACTTCCCTGGATTCCTCCCCCCCCCCCTCAAAAAAAATTCACACATTAAAATTACATAATATTCACAGTGAAGTGAGTACACTGGGCAGTCCCCATTCATCATTTTTTCCTAAATTTACGTTACACAATTAATATTGTAATAACAAAGCTAATTAGTTCGTTGCTGATTAAGGAAATAAACTGTCTTTCCCAGTCAGTCTGTTATGTTGAAGCACACATTTTATCTTCGTCCGAAGACTCATTGTTCTTGTCTACTTTGACTGGAAGCTACCAATACAGTACAGTTACCTTGTTTGCAAAACATTGATGAAAGGTAGGCTACGTCAGACCAAACTGCGTGATCGTCTTGGGCTGACACTAGGTTCGATGACCTGTGGGCTGTCGACAGCTGCTACCAGTAGATCCTTCCCTCTGGTTGACCCAACCACTACTCGTAACACCATTCATTGAAGTCTCTGGCTACCACTTCCAGGATCCATGGCCCAATTAATGTTCTCGACCTTGCGTTCCGAGTCGCGCACTTCCTACTCATGCCCGAAAAATGCAAATCAGTTGTTCACTAACAAAAACTGCTAGCCATCTGTCCCGATGCTACGATTCACCTTGTTGAAGTCACCGATAACAAAATATAAAAGTCACAGATCTCATTAAAATTCACTTGTTAACAAATTAATTTAACAAGAGACCGCACTCGAAAATACTTAATAGTCGACGTGCTGGATCACATAGCTATACTGCCAAGCACTGAAATCCAGTACATCGCCAAATGAATTGGAACGAGAGTGATCCCCCAAAAAACATGCCAAGTCCCTAAGTGTTCTGAAAAGAACTTCGGAATAAAACCGAACATTTCTCACGTATAGCAACTATCTTAAGTTACTCTACCACGTCTCGGAAGTAAAGTCTCGTAGTCATCAGAATAAACTCGTAATAATTCTCAGGATAATTCTCACAATAATAATCTAAAGTATTCTGCGCACGTCTTTTTATAACAAAAATCCCTTCTCCACGAAATTTGGAAAAAGTTCACGCCCTTCGACGTGTCAAGAACCAATCAAGTTTTTCGACCTACTCCACGCGGAATCCCTTTGATAGGGTGGAAGGTCGTGACTGTAACGTCAGCACAAGACAAACCGCTAAGACGGAAGGGCGACGGACTTGGGACACAAGGCTAAGTCTTTCCCTGTAAGGCGGAATTGTCTCACTCGTTTCCTGCAATACAGAAAACAAAGACATTTTGCTCGGCGACGAAGGCGGTCGGAAACTGTGACTACGCGCACCTCTCCTTTGGTATGGAATGTCGCTGAAAAGGAGAATGTTAAGACGTTGCGAATGAAGTACTTCGCCGGATGTATGAACAGTGACATACGTAAGTGAAAGGGCGGTCAACACCTGGCGTGGACCGGCAGAGGCGCCTCGCGAGGAGATCATTGCGTTCCCAGGAATGCTGAGGGGTGGCACGTTGTGACAGCGAAGGCGTGGTTATTTGCTAACCACGTGACTTCCTTTTCTGTATATATTGGAAGGTTTGAGGAGTCTCGAGGACTTTTTACGTAGGAGTTGAGTCCGCCGGCACTTTGAGATGTGACCGGGCTAGCATAGGTCGCGGAGACCAGATGTTCGTAAGGCTGCTGCGGTAGTCTATATAAAGTCATTACTAGTTGCGAGTGTCGTAACTTGTAACAGTTAGTTGTTGGGGAAAACAACTTGTAATTTTGGAGGTTCATATAACCTAGAGGGTTTTTACTATTTAGTTGTCTTCAACTAAATTTATCTACGTGTAATGAATGCTTTCTGAGAGCATTACTTGTGTAATAACAGATTTTTATATGTATTAATGATTTTGGGAGTTTGTCTCCGTTTGTAAATTCAGATTTCTATTTAATTTGTATTAAATCATTATTTATTGTTATTACACGTATGTTTGATGGCGCGGGAAACTGGGCTGGTGGCAGCGACGAAAACTACCATAGGGATTGTGGTATTTATGTGGATCCCGCTTCTACCCAAAAATACCCACACTGCATCAGGGCGTGTGGTGTGATGTTACAGTGACGTTTGTTTAATTTCAAAGAATCACGTCGCTGTGTGCAACAGCAACGATCTTCGCTTTCTCCTGACGCTACGCCGAGGCCATGTGCCTGCCTCGTGCCGAACTGTCAATCGTTTTCACGCCCCTTTTCTATTGTCTGGTATCTTTTCGTCCACCGCCCATAAGAACCCTGGGTTCTGCGTGTTCGAGCTTGCTCGGGCAGTCCCTAGTGACTCCCGCACTTTGAAAATACACGCCTTTGTCCAACGTTCTGTGTCGTGCCTTCTGACCATGCGCTACGCCTCCTGTCTTTGATCCAGTGAATTTCTCACCCTCTTCGCTTCGAAGATTTTTGTGACCTTGTTTTTCTGCATTGGGTCTCTTCTCGAAATATTCTAGAAACCGCTCCCTTTGAACCTTAGCGTTTTCCACACCCTCGTTTCAAACATTACAAAAGATACTTGGTTAATTTTGGTTGATTTTTTATTATTTAGGTCAGATCTGTTTCTGCTTCTTGTGCGGGCTGCTACGCTAACCGTCTTTCTTAAAAATTTTGCCGCTCCTGTTCCCACGCCTTTGCTGAATGCTTGCAATGCCGACTCTATTTAATTTTGCCCACGTCCCCAATTATCTTTGTTGTTGCGAGTGCCGCGCCGACTACTGCGTGTAACCGTCTCTCTTTAGAAATAACTTTTATTATGTTTTTCATATATTTTCTGAAAACTAGCGGCTTTTACAAAGACTACAACAGCAGCCCTCTGTCGGCGCGCCGCGCGAGCGATGAGAACGGTCTGCCCACGCTGCGTTTTTTAATATTTCTAGACTTCCTAACGCCTATTTCAATTTAAATTTATTGAAATTATTATTTCATGACAATATTTAAATAAAGAAAATAGTTCTAAGAACGAATAATACTTTTAAAATAGCAGAAATGTTTAAAAAAACGCGAAATGTTTACAGCTTTTCCCAATTCGTTGATTTTACTAATTTTTATACAAGAAACTAAAAGTCTCAAAAATAATTCTTATTCAGCGAATGATAACTATTATGTTTGTGACTACATTTAAAAATTTCAAGCTTCTAATTGCAAAATATAACGAGTTATTAATATTTTTCGAAAACATTGTTTAAAACGACCAGGCACGTTTCTAAGGAATAAAATTTATACTGGCGCCTTTAGGAAAATGCCGCGATCATGTGATCAATGAATTTAAACGTTTAAAACTTAGTATGTAACCACGAATAAGTGATAAACAGAACTATGTTTTTATTTGGTGACCAGCGGTGTCTCAGCGGCGAAGTAAAGTCTGGTCGTGGTGTTGTCGCGCGCACACAGTCCACACTGAATGGCGTCCTTAGCTGAGGTAGCTACATACCGATTACGCAAGAATTTAAAGGACACTTCGTTATAGATAACTTCTCTCGAATATATTGGGTGCTCCAGACCGCTGATTTAAAAGTATGTTTATCTTTGGGGTCATATATAGGATACAGTTTTTTCTTTTCATTTAAAACTTCCCCAGTTCCTTGGCCTGCTGGCCACTACTTACGTTTAGTGCACTCTTTTGCTCCTCTCTTTAGATCCCGTTGCATTTCTTTCTAAAATAATTCTCTACCACATGTTGTGGTCTGTCCCACATTCTTAAGCACACCTACAATTGCCTTCTTGTTTTATTGTCACAGTCTCTTCATTCGGGATTCATGATTTGTCCTCGTGATTTGTAGATGGCTGATTCAAGTGCCTTTTGTGGCTGTTCCTGCTTAGCCAACACCGCATCTCAAGCACTACTGTTCCCGTCCCTACTGCGGGGAGGTGAGGAACATTCCATCATCTAGCTCAGTGAAGTACGAGTATATGCTTTAGGCACAAGCATTATCCCCATAATGTAATCCTCAAACGCATCATAAAGATATTTCTTCGATATGTATTGTGTCCAATCTTTGTCATTGCACAACCCGAACTTCAAGCTTCCGCAACCAGACCGCCCGTTCCGCTCCGAAAAGTGGACAGTTATGTAGGGTGTGGTCTACCGTATCTTTGTTCCCACCAATACGAATACTGTTTTCCGCCTTAGCCATTAAATCTTGAAATCCTCATGCTGTGTAAGAACTGTATCGTCGGTTGCGTTGGTTTGAACCACTTACGGTTCTCATAGCTGTATCGCATGCTGGGAATGAACTTGTAGGTATGTCGTCCCTCTTACGCTATCTCCCAACCTTCGTCCGAAACATTTAGCCATTTCTGTCGCAATTTCCCCTACCATCCCTTTTCGCCCAATTTGATGTTCACTGTCACTATTTGCACCCCTTCGCGTCATCGCGCCTTGTGCCGTACGTATGTTTATCTATTTCTAGGTCATTGGCAGCAAGCCTAAGAGCACCAACATTGCCTGTGGAAAACTTCTGTATGCACTGCTCCAACTTATAAGGCTACTTAGGTGTCTGAACATATGCATCAGTTTTTTTGTTCCATACCATACTGTCCCGCAATATGTTATTTGTGGGAGCATAACGTCCTTATAGAGCTGAACTAATTGTCATACGCCAAGGGTATATCTGTTAATACCTACTCTCATGAACCCATACTTGGTCTTTTTTCTTACGTACTCTACATGGTCTTGAAATGCCAGCTTCTCGTCAATCATTACCCCAGGTACTTCACCGTTTTCCGCTACTATAGTCACCGAATGGGAAAGCGTATTTTGGGATCCTGTCGACTAGCACCCCGATGAGTCATTCCGAAGACCAATCCCTCAAGACTTTGTTTGCGAGATTGTGTGGTGCAATTCAGTGTATGTCTCCTCATATCCTTGGCACCCGAGCACTTTCTTCCAATTTCATCCTACTATTACCTTCCACTATGATTGCTGTTATAAGCGATTATATCGACCTTTTCTCTCTTCATATTTTTCAAGCACAATATTGAGGCCTTTACTTCAAAGTATTGTGACTCCCCAGGGGATACCCTTGTGTCCTTTTATTTATGATTTGTACTCTCCCAATTTCCAGGACCATGTGGCGATCTTCCAAGTAGACTAACAATTGTGGCACTTTTTTCCGCTTTAGTTCTTGTAATATCATTTGTCATTGTACGTTATCAAATGCACCAGTGTAGTCGATGCAGGCCAACATTGCGTACTTTTTGGTCCACCCCCATATCTTCCCCCAATGAAGCGTCAATTGCTCCTTCCACGCTCTTTCTGGGAGTGAAACCACGTTGATTTGTTCATAATTGTCCTTGTATTGCTTCCTGAATCCTGACTGCCATTATTTTATCCAGGATCTTCTTGAGAACTGGAAGGTGCATTATAGGCTTATATGATGTGCTTTTTAATGGATCCCGATTCCCTGTTTCACGAATAACTTCAGCGCACCAACCTTCCTGCACCGCGGGAAGTAACCGAACGCATAACACTTTTCGTAGATCTCGAGCATCTCTTCGCCATATCTTCTGCAGCATTTCATTGGTAATCTTATCATACTCGAAACTTTTCTTTGGTCGCAACCCTCTTATTATCCTCTTTAATTATGTCATTGTCAGTTGTTTGTCTGTATCCAATTCTTCCGTTGTCTCTTCTGCCGCCCCTTTCAGAATTTCCTTGGTCATGTTCCGTCCTGTATCCCTCCATCCTGTTGTCAGCCGTATCTCCTACTGTATGTAGATTATGCCATTCTGCCCATAGCATCAGAGTTTCTCCATCTGTGATATTTTTTGTGTCTCTATTGAACGTGATAACTGTTAAAATGACCAATAAATACTGCTGAATAATTCCATATGGGAAACAACGTCTGTTGTCCAAGAAGTTCTGGGATGTTTATAGACATTATATACGTGGAGATAATTCTCTTTTACTACTAAGAAATATTATCCTTATATTTGTGTGTGATAAGTTGTACTCCATTAAGCCCAGTTCACAAAGAGGTAGCAGTACCATATTTGGGATGATATGTAGTGCCAATTTTTGTATATCCAGGTGTGTTGCCTCTTGATCTGAGCTGCTTCTAGTCTTCTGTGTGCATTTCTCGCTATAATGCAAACTTTTCTTTTGTGACGTATTTCATATTTTTATGGTTATTGTTCAGTCAATCTAAAGATTAACTAAAGAGCTCTTCACAAAAAAATAAAAATATTATTTGTCCATAAGAGATCGTAAGTTTTTAATTATTTATTTAACAAGTTTAAGTACGTGAAATTCTAATATTTTTCACTTTAACTAAATCACTTCAGTCTTCCATATATTCCTTAGTTAATCAATGAATTACAAATTTCACACTTTAAGTGTATTATATTCATACATAATTTTATATATATATATATATATATATATATATATATATATATATATATATATATATATATATATATATATATATATA
>NNCF01127116.1:398695-410820 GCA_002313205.1 Laupala kohalensis | reverse complement strand
TGTCCAGTTCTCGAATAACTTCAGCCAAACGAGCGTTTGGCTTAAAGAAACCGGAGACTGAGAACTGGCTAGGAAGAAATCCACGCAATACGGAGGACATCTGACGACCGTGCGAATCAGCTAGTATGAGCACGTTTGATTTCTGCGTGGAAGTGTTGGTTTCATCTCTGGATAGCACTACTTTACGTGATTTTGGGCAGCTGTGCTTACCAGTGCGTGAACAGGTCTGGGTACTGGATGGGAGGGAATGAAACGAGTAGGTATGGGAGGAAACAGGGACATGTCATCTAACACACTAAACCTATTCTGAGTGAAGAGTTGGGGTGGTGCATGTGTCGTTGGTATAACCGGGTGGCAGCAGTTGGAAGGACGTCGAGAATTTCTAACTGTAGTCCAACGGCCGATCGTTTTCTTATTGACCTCTTCCAGCGCACTGATTCGTGTGTCAATATACTGTACCAAGTCATTGTACGCCTTCTGAAGATCAGCTTTGAATGAGTTGAGGAATGCGATAGTGTCCATTGTTGTGAGATAGTTAGCAACTTAACGACAAAAGCAAATGAGAATACACGAAAAATGACAACTAACACTGAATGAAGGATGTTAGTATAATAATATATTTGTTACTACGGAAGTTACAAATGAGATAATAAATAAATTAAATATACAAACAAACCGACGACAAAAATGATTGAAATAATTATTTAGGGCGACCACTGGATATTAATTAATTCGACAATAATTACCGTATATTGTGTTAAAATGTAAATAAATACGAAAGAATCAAGAACAACGAATTGTAAAATAATGTAATAATTCTATGAATTATGACGATAACTTGGGTGCAACAATGGGGCAGGGTTTAAATAAGTAAATAAACAAACCGACAACTAAAATCACAGAAATAATTGAGGATGACAACTGGAGATATATTAATTCCACAATAACTAAGGCAATATTATGTTAAATTGTAATGAATAACTACAAAAATATCACGAAAATAAATGGTAAAATATTGGAATAATTCTATTTACGACGACGAAACTTGAGCAGTGCAACAATAGAGTACGTTATTTGTAAGTTAATAATGATGTAATAGTATACGCACCAGAAAATCTAAATACAGCAAAATAATTAATTTTAATGCACCAAGAAGTTGAATTTATGATTCCGTTTGTACTTACGTAAACTTTATCACACCGTTGAATGAAGCACTGAATGAAAACAATATGAAATTGTATTTGGTCCGTTGAATTTGAAAACCTTAGGAAATGTTTTTAGTGTTTTTTCACTTAACACTCACACAGAACAAAGAATTTTACACTACAATGAAAGTTGGGATCTAAATACAACTACTGATGGTCGACAGGCAGGTTTACACTACGAAGATGCTCTCCTGGTCATCACAATCCAATCCCCATCCTGACCCAGGTTTTTCTTTGAGACATTTATGAGCAGGTAGGAATTTCATCAATATTTTTGTTATTATTTATCTCTAAGTTTTACTTATTTTAATTGCTTGATGTAATTTGGAAGTAATGAATAGATAACAGCATTTATTTGTTGAATAACTTCCTTTAGAAGTATTAAATCTGCCACTGCCTTTGGGCCCTTCATCAGAAGTGATCAGATGGTCCCTTGCTTATTTCTGGAGAGTCAATTATACTGCCCCCACATGGTTATAAATAAATAAACAAGCCAGATGCAGTGCACATAATATTTAGTTTCATGTTACCAATTGTAATATTCCTCCATAGAACAGAATTAAGTCAATTACATTGAGCCTTTATTGAATTAAGTCAACAACATAAAACACATATACCATATAGGTCGCACAAACCAGTGTATTTAAAATTTGAGGTGTAGAACATAATTCTTTCTTTTTCTTTTTTTTAAAGAAAGAAAATTGTATTAGATATTGTGTATTGGGCATGGTGAATATGTCACAACTCGGGTTCAATTGTCTCATTGCATGATGTTGTACGTACTATGCTATTCAAATTCCACAACTAATACCATTGGAGGAGTGTAGTCTAATGGGAATTATTCTTGAATTCCCAAATATTTTACTCCAAACTTCTGTTTTTTCTTAATTCGCTGATTTTTGTGTAACAAAGGCTTCAATGGTACTCCTTTACAGAGAAGAGAGAACAGCTCTAAGAGTGGAGAGAGCAATTCTGTTAAGCAAACTAGAACAGGTTTGGGAGAACTTCAAGGAACTTGAAAGAAGAAACTTAGAGAACAGTGTGTGTAATAGCCCAGCAACAAATGGGATACCATTCCAGGTAGTTAAGAGCATTGATCCTGTGAGAAAGAAACTAAATTATGCATTGGATTCAAAAGATTTTCAGTTTAGGTCATAAATTTTCGTCCTGAAGCCATTTTTATCCCATGTATTTAATGTAAAATATATAATTAATTGTGTATCAAGTTCACAGAATTCCTCAAAATTTCATCTACCAAAAAAATAACTTTTTGCTGTTGATGAATCCCCTTGTCAGTAAATTTTTAATACAAATAAGTGAATGTTATAATAAGCTACAATGAGAAATATTTTACAAAGGATATAATATTTCCTATCCTTTGTAAAATATTTCTCATTGTAGCTTATTACAACATACACTTATATATGTTATATAATAATAAGAGTTCCTGCTGCACCATTGGCATGTAAGATATGTGAAATTTCAGCTCATTTAAGACTCTTTTCAAGAAAATACTCTCAGATTATTCTTCCTTATTTTAAAATTATAAATCATCGGAATGTCTGCTTCTTTCTCACTTGAACAATGCCCTTCTGTTTTATTATGATAAAGAATCTTATTCTTTATGTCCTTTTTCAGGGAAGAAATGGCTGGGCTACAAAGTAACATAGGATATTTGAGTAGCAAACTTGATGCATTTGAGGCCCAGGATTGGAGAGGTAAATCTGCTTTGGATTGAGAGATGCAAAAGTGTGGTGTATGTTTGAGGGTTTGCAATTGTTAAAAGCTTGATTCTCGCAGGTGATCTTATGTACAGCAATTTTTTGACTGAAATAACTTTGAAATGATTCATTTAATTGTGAGTGAAGTCAGAAAATATATAAAATGAGGAAGAAACTTCTTAGAAAATCATGTACATATTTGTACTCTGAATAAATTTCTTGAATTGTAACAATGACTTCTGCCTCAATTGTGCATACCTTTAGACACAGTCAAGCCTAAGGATGCAGGTTTGAATCATGCTGAAGACACAAAAATAGCTCAAAAACCTAATTTCTTAAAATCGTAGTTCAACAGTGTCATTTGAAAATATAAATTTTTTGTCATCTTCATAAATGATAATAATTAAATTAAAATCTGAAGAAAGCTCATTAAATAACTTTATCTCTTTTCTGTGACATTGTTTTAACAATCAGTTTTTGGTTTTAATTTTATGAGTAAACCTTCAGAATTTGTGTTGAAATGAAATCATTTTGAATAGTAATAATGTGAGATATTTTTAAATTCACCACTGTTTAACCCATGAAATCAATAGTTATCGAATTTTACATATTTCAAGCATATTATGAATATCTTAAATTTCCTTGTCAAAATTTTACCCTGAAGTTTCTTTTTTTATACATTATAAACAGTTCAATTTAGGCGTTTTCACAAAATGGTTTTGAGCTCCTTTTTCTATATTTATCTCACCAAATTAGGCAAACTGACTCTTCAGTTTTACTTAAGTCAGTGACAAGATAATTGCCTGCATTCCCAAGCTTATCTTAATATTATTTTTGGCTAATCCTCAAATAAGTGTGGTGCATGAATGCTTATGAATGTATCTGAATGTTCTTTAGCTTTGAGTGTGGCATAGTTTACTCTAAATTGCCTGGCCTCAAACTCACTGCTTAATTCATAAAAAAGTTATGAAAATTTTATTTTCTTATCAATTTGTAAACATATAAATTTGATTTTCTTTAATCTTATGATGGAGGATAATCACTTAAATTATCTCTAAATATTTTTTCTTTAAAGATAAAAGAAAGGCATTTATTCCATTAATACAATGCTTATTACAAACATTCATTATTTTCATTATTGCATTTTATTTTTTTAATACTTTGATTGAACTTTGTAGCACGTGAATGTATTGGTTGATTTTCTTCCTTTTATGAACAAGTTATTTTTGTATATTTAACATCATTTATTTACAATTTCTGTATTACCTATGTTATAGGTACCACCGGGTATCCCAGCCATTTCCCTTCAATTAGTTATTATGTTGTTTTATATTTCTAGATACAATCTTCAATACACTTATTTGACAAATTATTTTGTATGCATAAGTTATAGACAAATCTTACTTAAATACATTTATTACATGCTTATTATGTGACTAATATTGTCACAATTGTTTTTATTTCCTTTAAAAAGCTTTTCTTGGATGCAATACAGTCCTCTCAGTACTACAAAAACATTTTTCATTAATGAACACAGTTTGGGAAATGTGTAATGCCATTTAGAAAGAAGTAAAATAAACCGAGAGAAACTATGTGTATTATTTTGCCTATGATGAGGGTAGCGGGCGGTAGGACAGCCATAGAGGATAACAGGGATGTAGTTGTGTTATGAGGCAGATTACCCAAGGTATTACTTGAGACACTCAGAAGCCTGACAGCAGAATTAGAGTAAGGAATGTGATGCAAGCTGAAGAAGAGAGGATAAGAGGTCTGTAGTTTGGTGACTTTGACTGGAAAACATGTCAATGCAATTGGTCTGTTGTAATCTTTGTACACTGGTTCATTTTCTTATTTATTTTCGTATTTTTGTTTCAATTTATAATTTTTGGACATCTTTATAAGTGTGAAATGGGTAATGTTTGGAAGGTGTGTTATGGGATGAGAATTAGTTGATCTTCAATGCCAGAAATTATTGTAAAATTGTGATTTGAAAGTTCTTTTAATTTTTTTAGGTAGATTAATTTTTTCTCTCAATATTGTTTAGTGCTGATGATGGCTTAAATATAAATATCAGTTATAAAAATTATTAAGCCAACTTGACTTAATCTTACATTTCTAATGTAAATTATTAGCATATATTTTTCTTACCTCAGCATCATGACATTTTGTTCTGTTACCACTATGCATCTCTTTTAATATTGTTACAACCAGGGGCATACCTAGTGGGGGTATATGGGGGATGAACTCCAAACTCCCAAAAATATCTGTACATCTAATGTATTTCTCATAATGTTTGTATATGGATACATGTACAGGGTGTGTGTTATTCCCTCCATCACAAATAAAATCCTGGGTATGCCCCTTGCTATAATTATCATTAGTCATTAGAATCATGCATTGTTGTGATTTTGCTTGTGTATCAGAAGTGTTTTTGCACAATTTATTTAATTATAGTTCAAATTATTTCTTTCTTCTGTTTTGCTGTCCTCAATGTTCTACACCATAATGCACTTGCAATTAGATTAAGATGACATTGTTGAACCTTATCATTGGTTGTCATGTGTTTGGTAAGATATTTTGTTGATAATTTTAATTGTTCAGTTTTCCTGGATTGCATGGTAAGAAATATTTGTGAATTATTTTTGCAGTGAAGTATGAGCTAATATGTCGTGCTAATTTAGGTGAATCACACTTTCTCATTATTGTGGAGAACATTTGAAGAAACTGTAGCTGTTAGTGATCCACCCCCACTTCACCTAATCAAGGTCTCTGACCCCAGACCAGACTCAAAAATATATTTTGCTTCACGTAAAACTTAATTCATTTTGTACATGTACATTATTGGTTTCAAAAAGAAATAAAAATGATTGTGGCGTAATGAAAAAATTATATTGGATAAATTTATGTTCAGGAATAAAGTTCGTGGTGATGGTAGCAGCTCTCAAGGAAGGTGTTGCAGGGATTGAAGGGGATGGTGATGGTAGCAGCTTACAGTAAAGTATGGTTTCTACATCCGTTACCATGCTGAAGTTTAATAGCTGAACAACACCTAAATGCGACTTGCTGCCAGTACAATTGTAATTGCCGCCTTTCCTTGTAATCATTTGAGCGACACGTGTAGAAAACAGTGTCAGCTATGACCCCTGAGTTCAAATGCTATCCGTTTCGTACGAATCGGCAGCTGGAGGCAATCACTCGGTCAAGGCAGTAAATTGTCCTCCAGAATTCTTCGAAAGCAAGCCACCGAAGTGACCTAAATTTGTTTAAATTTATTCAGCTAAATACATCAATATTTATACGTGTGCTTGATATGAGCTGTGGCCGAAAGGACACGGTATGTCTGAAGTTAGCTTTTCCACAGGTTATAGCAGCCTATATGTGAGTGCCAGGGAATGCCGTCTGGAATGGGTGGAACTACATTAGACCATTCGCCGCTCCAGATATTAGGGATGTAATTCGTTGAGCCTATCCCGACCATTACCCCTTAAGTCCCCAGTCTATTAGCTTTCGCTACTCACTGGAGGGACCCTTTCCCCCTCCCCTGGGCGAGGCCCACAAACACCGAGGCAGAAGGGATGAGCCCTCCACCACTCTCAGCAGCCGCTCTGTTGGACGGAGAAGTGCCTAGCCTACTTCTCTATCGCTATCTGCGCTAACGGTAGCCGAACAGCGATAGGATACTGTGGTATGCGTACCACTAGATCATATTTGCCGCGGTCGCAGCAGCTGTCGGGGCAGCTCTGGCCGCCCCGGCCGACGTTGTGCCGGGCGCGCTCATGCGAAGCAAGCGGAGGAGGAGCCCCTCTTTCCCCACCAGACGGCCAGCGCAGGAACTCGCCGCACATGGCCACCGCCGCCATCGGGCCGTCGGGACCACCGCCTCCAGGGCGGTGGGTATATATAGGGCGGCGGAATGGCCCTTCGTTGAAGAGGAAGCAGAGCCAGCCGAGAGAGAACAACGAGCCACTACAACCTACAAGCCATATCTACGACGACGACAACTCAGCATTCGACCCAGGAAAACTCTCACGGAACTACGGAACATTGGATTGCCTGGACTCTTCGATAACGACACTGCTACGCCTCTGGTATTAACTGTAGTCCGCTTGGCCCGGACATAATTGTTCGCTGTAACAATTACGGAAATAAAACCCGTTGTTGAGTTTTACTTTGTCTTGTTGATTCGTTTCCTGACGGGACACAACAGATACCGAGGTCTCCTTCCCGTACCACGGGTGGGGGAACCGCACTATCCGGCAGTGTCCAAACTGAGGGCTATTGCCCCTCCCTGCCCACTCGGTTTAAAGTGCCGAGTAGGCAGCCTTCTTACCACTTACTAGGTTCGCGTCGGGATCGATCCGTTGCTTAGATTGTCGGTCTGGGGTTGTGTACGAAAGCTGAAGAAAGGTGTAGGTCCGGTGGTCCACCAGCCGCCTGTACCTGTCGAGTTGGGAGCTCAGCGCGGTAACTTCGCCGGACTATACTGCGCGGTAACCGTCCCAATATGTCACAACTTTATAGTCTTATCCATGTTAGAGAGGTTACCTTTTTAGTGTTGGATGGGTGTTCGTCGTGATATCTTGCGAGGATCCCTACTACTTTCGTCGTGGCTGCCCTGTAGCGGGGTTTTCTCATGTCTAACAAGTTCTCTTGGTAACGGAGACGAGTCACCGTTCGGAGATTCTTACGAATCTTCCTACCGCTTATTGCTCCAGTAGAGTCGATGCTTTGCCCAGGGGTCTGGGATTGGGTACGAGTATCTCTTGGTTAAGGGTGAGTGCCAAGCGGTCCACACCACAGCATACCCCTACGCTTACCACTGTGGCTTACCATCGAGTTGTGTTAGATGGGTTCCCCAATGAACGTTGGACGAGTGACCGTCAGAATCTCTTGCGAGATTCCTACTCGTATTAGACAGGCTCCCTTGTCAACATTTGACGAGTTGCCGTTCGGGGATTCTCAGCGAATTGGCCTCCCTTCGTCGCATGGTCTGATCCGTTGCCCTGGGATTGGGTACAGGGACCATGGATACTGACGACATCGGAGGTCTGGTTTCGCCAAGTAGACATTAGCAAGTTTTCGCATAGCGAACCTGTGAGCTATCGCATATACTATTCAAGTGAAAATTGCTTCTGCGCATGGTCAGAAGTTAGTGGTACGCTAGTGAGAGATGTCATGGCAGATTCTGGTCTGGATTTGAGGTTAAGTTGGTATCTGAGAGAGTATGCGAGATATTTATTGGTTGTGTGGGCCGTTTGAGCACATGGTGGTGTACTCACAATACAGTTTACTTGTGTACGCTTGCGTAGATGTGGTTTGTTTGGAATTACGTATTTTAGTACTTTGAGTCAAAGGTTCACTATGCAAAATGCATCCATTACACTAGTTCTTTCCATGTACATTACGCGGTTAGTGTCATCAACGTAACGCATACGCTAGGGAGCTTGTACGTTATGCAAAAGCTCTCTATTGACAACACCGCGCTTTCGCTCCGTTAGTTATATCACATTACTTTTCTTTGACTGCAAGGACTGTAAACGCCGATTCGTACGCAAGCGGAAACAAGGAGAACGGAGCCTTAATGAAATAAAATATTCTACGATCGGTCGAAAGCAGTGAAGTGATAATACGTTCAGATGCTCTCAGAGTTATTTCTTGCCTGCAACCGCCGATTCGTTCGCAAGCGAAAACACTTCTAAAATAAAGTATTGTAAGCGTGTTTGCTTTATAATGAGTTTTAAGAGAGAAGGCGTTACGTCAGCCATATTTTTTGGGCGCTGCTGTTGACCACGTGTTCCAGAGCAGTCGGTAGGGAGTGATGGTGCGAATGCTCTAACCGCTGTAAGTGGCTCTGTAAGAATAAAATATTTCATTTAGAATACCAGTTTGGAATCGAGAGTTAAAATTGTAATATTTTTGGTTTGTCAATTATTAAATATAACAATATTTCAATAATAGATTTTGATAAATTGATATGATCATTATTTTATTAATTTCTATATTATTATTAGCTATGGGACCCAACTTATGCTCAGGATTAGCAGTCCCTTCCAAACCCTTACCAGTTGTCGTAATTTGGGAACATCCGAGTGCACCAGGAAAGTGCGGACTCTAATGACATCGATGTCGGCGAACCATAAAGCAAAACAGGAAAGTGGTACGAAATGTCCTGACACCGTCGTCGAGTTAGAGGGACTGTGATGATATCTTTTTACCAAACTACATGAAATTGTGTGAAGCGGCCGGGAAGAGACCAATCCAAACCATCTATGTTGGGTCCGTAGAGACATGGCCTCCTACAATTACCAGGTCGGAGTCTAACGCTTGACAACACCGGTCTTGACCGACCGGCCAAAGAGAAGTATCTTAGCTAACACGTTCATATTTTAGTCGTCAATATAGAAGCTAAAAAATATAATGTGACCACGATAAATAAATAAACACTTTGCCCGGTTTCTTGTAATTCTTTTCGGCTCGTTTCCTTCAGAAAAAGCACTAGGTCATCTTCGGTTAAATAGTCTTTCAAATGCTTTTGCAAGAAAATTCCACAAAATTGAGCCACTATTCGAGCCACCTTACGGACATCCGACGTGAATTTTTCTTAAGTAAAACAATACCTCCATATACACTTCACTATAATTAAGTCATACTGATCCGTGATATATCCATTTACACCTTTCTATTTTCAAGATGAAAAAAAATATAACGAAGAACTAATGTGGGTTATAGTGTTTCTAATTGTACTTTCCGATTTCTCCTAACAAGTGTATTCTCAAAATAGCAAAATTCAAGACTCATGGTCCACCTTTTCCATCCCCTGTCTCAATGTAAATGGGGATCTTCAAACTTTATCTGAAAGCGTCATTGAGGAACTCACATCGCACTACGAAAAAGTCTTTAACTCCTGTTTTTTTCCATCGTTCCTCCATCAGGAAGCTTGGTCGGAGAAGTGTTACTTGGATTTTTCCAGTGCAGAGAAGAGGAATATAATATTCCTTTCTCAATGATGAAGCTAATCTCTGCTCTTGCGTCTTCGAAAGGTACGGCCCCAAGTCCTGATCAAATTCATAATGCGATGCTAAAACATCTTTCAGAGATGGGCATGAAATTCGTTATGAAACTATTCAGCCGTATTTGGAATGAGCACACCGTCCCTGTTCGATGGTGAGAAGTCATAATTATTCTACTTCCAAAGGAGGGTAAAGATCGATCCAGTCCATCGACTTGCGACCGATTTCTCTGACAAGTTGCGTTTGCAAATTGTAAGAAAGAATGATCAATCGTCGCCTTGTTTGGTCTCGGGATTCGCGAAACCTTAAGACCAATATCCAATGTGGTTTCAGAAAACAGCGGTCAACGATGCGTGTGGTAGCGTCTTCGCTTCCACGATCCCGTTGAGCGGTAGAGTGTGGGTTCAAACCTTACTCGGCCGAACTATGTGAGGTTTTCAGCTGGGGTTTGAACCGACTCCGGACAAATGTCGGTTCGGTGCCATAAGTTACTCGGTAACTCAAGTCCAACGGTTGGACGGAAGAGTAGGTCTCATAGCCTGAACCTCGCCAAAGGCATTAAATAAATAAATAATAATTATTGATCACCTTGTCGCGTTGTCATTCACCAACTCATCGGCATTTGTATTGAGAGAATACCTTGTGGCCTTCTTCTTTGACCTGGAAAAGGCCTATGGCACCACCCGAAGGAACGGAATCCTACGCACATTGCATTCGTGGGGTTTTCGAGGTAGTCTTCTTCTGGTCATGGAGAGCTTTCTATCTGTACGGTCTTTCCGCGTTCGCCTTGGTAATCAGTTGTCACTCAGTCACTTCTTGAAAAACCCGTGTCCCACAGGGCTCAACTCTGAGCGCCACTCTATTTGCTATGGCAAATAGTACTATGCCATAAATAGTGCTGCAACAGTTCGAGAAGTGGTTCATGCGTCTCTCTTCGTTGGCGACTTCGCCATCTACTGTTCGCCCAGCAGCATCTGTCATGGAGAGACTACTCCAATTGGTTTTAAACCGTTTACTCGAGTGTGCATATCCACCGACTTTAGCTTTTCTGTGTCCAAGTCATTGTATTGGTCATTGCTATCTTATCCATGGTCATTTCTTATGCGGTCATCCTCTCCCCATCTGTGAGACTCGCAACAATACTTACGGTGGAACACTTATTTTTTGCAGTCTCAAAAATAGTACCAGCGGACGGAAACATGATGTACCCTACAGATTGGACATTATGCTTGGAACCAATTCTGATATGCCTTTTTAGATTCCGTCTGAAATATGGCCTTTGGTACAATATCTGATCTTTATTTATGTCATGACTTAAATTCATGAATGGATCGGGACTCCCACAAGTTCTCGGGAGGGTTTAAATTTACATCCTTCTTTCTTTTTCCTCTTCTTTTATTGGCGTGTATCTTTTTGTTTTTTATATAACATATTAAGCAGCTGTTGTGCGTTCTTTTCTGTCCTGTTTTGTAATATGGTAATTCAGAGGTTTTTTAGTGAATATGGTCGACATTTTCGGAGAAACCCACACACGGGGAAGTTTCACGTTGCCTCTTCCTATGGTGCGTAAATGCATTTTCACCGCCTGCTTATATAAAATATTTAGATATGTTAGGGTTCTAATGACGTCGACGAGCCGTAAGCCCCGGCCCCCCCCCAAAAAAAAAAATTCTCAAATTCTCTTGACATGCATTAGCAAATACTTATTTTTTCTATGCATATATTTCTTCCGTGTGCCCTACACGTAGAGAAGATATATGACAACTTACGGTCAGGTGAAAATGGTGACGAACCGGGAATCGAAGCAGGAGTCCCAGGTTCGATTCCCGGCTCGTCGCCATTTTAACCTGACCGAAAGTTGTCATTTGTTTCTCTTTTACTAATTAGACTGGCAGCGTCGAAATCATTTTGCTTTTCATTTATCTTTTCTCTTCAGATACTGACTTAATTTCACTGTTAATATTTTATCCAAAATATTTCTGAGGATTGGGATGAAGGTAATAGGTCGGTAAGAGGCAATGCTAGTTTGTATACGAATTATTGTTAATAATAGCAACTAAATTTTCAGATGTTTTATCAAATTTATGACGCACAATTTCCAGTATGTTACTAAATTGTAACCTGGCATCTTATAGATTCCAATTTTCGAACTATAATTCATACTTCTTCACCAATTTTTTCTGTATCCA
>NNCF01127116.1:326181-398593 GCA_002313205.1 Laupala kohalensis | reverse complement strand
ATGAGACGGGTGGCGAATGCAACGAAGCAACAATTTATACAATATTAAAAATGATTTTTGAATTATATTATTTTATGAGATTTTTCCAGCTAAGATGTTTGATTGTTAATTGTTAAAGTAATTTTTGCATGAATGATAGCGTGCGATAATAGTCAGGGAAGTATTATTTTCCGATAAGAGTGTTCTTGATGTAATGTGTCATGTAACGAATATGCCTTCCTCCTTTTGGGATTAAATCGTTATCTATTTATTTCTTGAAAGTCATTTTTTTGTAGAGACTTAATGGTCACACTTGCCTGAAAGTCACTTCCGTATTTTCCCTCGATTGAAAATGTTTGCGTGACTTGTATGATCTTCGTGATAACGGTGGAGATGCGTTGTTTTTCCGTTGTAACACTGTCATAATAATTCTGGATACTACTCACGATTCTCTTAATGTTTCTGTTGCGACGTTTGTAAAACTTCGGAAGTTTGTTGAAGTTTTACAAACCCTAGTTTGTCCTTCTGTCTCGTATCGTTTGTCGCGTTAGATTTATCGGGGACCAGGCAGAGAGCCTCAAACGATGACTTGTGAATATTCTATTCTTCAGTCACATTCTGTCTCTTCGGACTCTTTATGTACACGGGTCGTCTGCTTTTTACAAATATTTAGAAAGTATCAATCTCTCGAAATTTCTCGTTAGACTCTTCAACAATTCATGATTCCCCCTGATCATCTTGGATCACATTTCTTATTTATGCATTTGATGGCTATCAACACCGAGAATCTCGCTTGGTCTTTCCCATCAGGACACCATTGTTTGAATACTATCTCTTTCACCGTGATGTTTGATACTAGAACAGTTTATGATGCGCCGCTTTTTCCTAACATTTTGCAACCTGCTTGAAAGTGGAATAGGAAGGGAGTATTTAAAGAATATACTAACAAACCAGATTCCTGTCAGGTTTGTAATGGATTTAACTTCTGGGGTACGCGTGGTATTTCAGCCAGCCACTACGTTAGTCCATCCCCGCTATTTTACTGCTCTTGTGCTCAACATCGTATTCAGAGAGCACTGGGTATGGAGTCATGCAATGGGTTGTCGGGTAGAGGAAGCACCGTGGATTATTGTTTGCCTGAACGTACGCGAGACGTAAAAATCTTATCCAAAATCCGTAAATACCTATCCTATAAAATACCAAAATTATAAAATTAACATGATGTGCAAATCATCAGGAAAAATCAACATACCATTAGTTCACGAATTAACAAGAGAAACAACGTAATAACCCGTTACTAAATATTGTACTGAAACGAATTCCTTAAAGTTTGTGATAATGTTCTGAAATTTACAGTAAAGTGTTCATGTAAAAATTTAATTAAAAGTGAATTTATTGTGAGGCGATAGTAATTTTCCTATCAAAGTTTTAAGATTACAGTTTACAGAAAACGGTGTCACCCCACAAAAATGAGAAAGTACACAGCTTAAATTAATGTTGCTTGAGTACAGTACCATCCATTCCCGTGCACCATGTATGTGCTTCCAGACAACACCTATGTTGAGGGCAATGAGCAAGGCCCCGAGCATGGCTTTGCGCTTGATGAGCAGTTTGAACAGCAGTCCCAGTATGAGGCACAACTCGCCAAGGAATCTCAGTCCGAGTATGAATCCCAGCATCAAGTGCAGCAGCCCTCTTTCGCCGAACAAGAATATGCATCACAGCCAGAATATGAGCAACCCAATGAACAATATGCATCACAACCCACTTACGAGTCTCAGTCCACGTACCCACAACACGAGCAAGAATATAGAACCCACCTCATTCACCAACCTGAGCAAGAATATGTCCAACCCACTTACGGGTCTCAAGCAGAATATGAAACAGCACCATTCGAATCACAGTCAAATGTCGATCTCCAACCAAGTTTTGGACCGGACTTTATCGAAAGGGAACAACCTTCCGACTATGAGCACCAGTTCAATAACGAAGGAGAACAACCAGGTGATTATGTGCCAGAATACAGTGCTCAGCAAGACCAGTTCCAACCATCCCAAACTCAGTATCAATCCCCCCAACATCATTCACAGCCAGTTCAAGGAGAACTCGATGGTTACTCCAGTGGTTCAAAATCGTCGACAACTCTTACAAAACAATTCAGTGGAGACAAAGTGCCACCATCTCCGAGAAGATCCCGAACTATCTCCAGACAAGGATCGGGGTCCGACCATATGCCCCCAATCTCCCCGACTCGTGCAACGCAACCAGTGCAGTTCTTCAGACAAGGCAGCTCTGAATTGCCACCTCGTTCACCCAGCAGAGCAGCGTTTACATCTCGAAAACAGTCCAGCACAGATCGACAATCTCCAACTTATATACCAACCAGCCCTAACTACAAATCCGAATCAAATTTTGAAAACGTACAACATTATGCCAACACTTACCAAGGAGATGTTGGACAGCAGCCACAATATTCCTCAGACTCCTATTCTCAATTGCAACCCCAACTTAGTCGTCAACCAAGTGCAGAATCGCGACCCTACTCCCGCCAACCCAGTGTGGAGCGCCAGTGACGAGGATCCGACATATCTGATACAACATCGATATAAAAATAATGTAATTTCACATTCGGACCGGTCGCGTCCTCTCACATTGCAAGATTTAGCTACAGACAGTGATAGCAGTGAATCATTTTAAGTGAAGTGAAAAGCATTGAGCTAAGATTTATAGATTGGTCAACTTTGCTCGTTCTTAGGGTTGTAGCATGTAAAATATTTTTTATTTTTGTCCTTTGTGACATTTTTCAAATGTTTGTGAGGAGAGTCAGAAAAATATGTACCATTGAAGATACCCAAATACAATAAATGAGAAATAAATGACTTTGTGATATTTATTTGTTTCCATATTTTCTAAAAATTCATCACATTCCTCAAGAGCATCAAGATACGTTAACCAAAACAGTGTAAAATTTCCTTTCTTCTAATGAAGATGTAATATACCATGTCGAGAAGGATTTATTACTTTCATCCCACCACTCATGCAGTTGTGGAGGTAAGCTCAAATTAAACTGCAGTTAACTAATGCCTCTCATTGTGTTATTTCCTTTTCTTGCACGAATGTATTATTGCATTTTTCTGAATGACTGTTTCTGTACATTATACGCATTTGCACTAATGCTATTCACAATCATTTGCTGTTCTTGTAACATTGGAAAACTTAGTCATGAGAGTATGATATTAGGAACGTCAACGGGGAAGGACTAATGTCAAATATTCTTGTGTGTACTAAAATTAAGAGGAAAAGTGGACCCTTAGAGGAAATAATTCATTAATACCCGTTTGGAATTAGTTGCAAAATGTATCGTCCACGATTGTCAATTCGGTCTGATTTTTTTCGGAACTCCGCATCCTTAATTTTCTCCCACGAGTTTCTATAAAGTATTATTTTTAAATTTTCTATGACGTTTTCAAAAGCACAATTTATTAAACATTTTTTGTTGAAAAATATACCTATGGAATGTATATGTTAAATCTAATATGTAATGACATTTCTATGAAAAATCGGACGAAAAAACGACCATCTTCAGTTGTTCTGAAAATTATTTTTCTGGATTCATCGTGATATAAAACAATGGGAAACTTTTTTACGTATTTTGCTTCAGTGTGGAACTTGAATCTTCTGGTAACTGATGATAGGGAAAACAAAAGACATCACTTCAGCTAATTCAAAAAACATTAAAAAACATCTTCAAATTTATTTTACTATTCTTAACTTTTTAGAGTCCATTCTGTGCTTTAGCATGTGTAAATGCCTTCTGACATGTATGGTAGTTATGATATAAGGGACAACTTTAATTTAAAAAATTAGCTTCCCAAAATTCATTACCTTTGGACTATATGTTAAACATCTCAAAATATTTCAGAAATATCAAATTTTAACATGTTTAAACTTTGGATTGGAATGTCTTGGAAATTTTTATTTAAGCCAAATATCGATTAAGGCTAAATTTGTATTTAGCTCCAACACTTGCAACTTACTATTAGTTAAAATATCGTTTTAAAATACTGATAGGCAAGTTTACATTTGAATTGTTAATTTGTAATGTTACACATTGTCTTTGCGGATAATTATATTCTCAGTAAACAATATTCACAGAATAATCTTAGTCAGTTATCACACTTTTCATTATTTCCGCTCAATATTCTTTGTTCGTTTATCAGATCTGTTAAAAAGACTAATACTCAGAAAACAAAACCTCTTCATTTTGTACTCATAATAATGTCATGGCTGTTCACGCTGTTGCTCCACGGCATATCGCTCACATATCGGACGAAGCAGTTTCGTCTTCCAACCATCAGTCACGTACTGATGATGACGTACTATGTGACTGATGAAGGCTGAAAGCAGAAACACTTTTGTCTCATATATGAGTGACTTTTGTGTGTTAAATGTATGTATTTTTCTGCAAAATGACAACTAAGAGAAAGTCGAAAAAAATGGAATTATAATAAAGTAGGTTCGTGATTCTCTTTTACTGGATTTGGTCCTTATTTCATAAATTGGTTATGATATTTTCTTTTCACGTTACACCAAAACAAAAAAAACTTACATTTTAACATACTTCATGATTATTTGAAAAGAATTTGTTCATCTCTTTCGAAATTATATTATACTCAATACTATTAATCATGTCTTTTTCAGAGGGAAACATATATTAAAACACATTTATCACTCCTTTCAGAAATACATGAAACAAGATGCACGAATTTAAATTGCACTTTCACTTGAGTCTCAAAACATAGTGTAGAAAATTCTAAATTGATTCCAGAATACAATGCAAGATTTTGAAAATTTTGATTTAATTATTTATGCACTTGATTTAATTAATCCATTTGAGCAACAAATTGGAAAAAGACTCGTGAAGAGTTTCTGTTAGAACACACAATTCAAAATACATAATAATCAGTAGAGAACTTATTGCAACTAATTATTTCCCAAAATCAAATGCACTTTATTTACGACAACAAAAATAATCCAGAATCAATTTGAACAATTTTTGTTAGACGACACATTTTACTCTGCATTCTTATGACTAACATAGACAATTTTATGCAAATCTACTCCTTGCATTTGATGCAAACAGTTTAGTAACAAACATGAAATTAAATAATGAGGGAAAATAAAGTCATCCACTTAGGACTCCAAAATTTAGTTTTTCATTTGAACTACAGTTGATATTATTTTTCTCTCTCCTCAATTGAAACAGCATTTAGATAGTGTCTTATTTTACAAAGGGTTCATTCCTCCATCAAGTTCATATCACGCTCGATTCAGCCCAGGAATCGAGCCTCGATCCTCTTGGAATATTTAACGTAAATTTTATTTTTCCTAAGTAGCGGTAGCGTTGATTCAGCTCAGAAATTTCATCTGGTTTTCGTGATGGTGAGACTGACAATGAATGACCAAGGACGCTGGATATCGCTCACCGCTGCCCACCTTTGCGAAGTACATCGTCCAACATTGTCCTCGGTTCACGCCGGTCTCTCTTGCTCCCCACAATGCTGCCACGCACACGTACCACTCTGTCGGTTCACAATCGACGTGGTAATAAACGTTCCGTGATATACCACCACTAGTCGGCAATACCACCACTAGTCGATATCATGCTCCTTGGGAAATAACGAGATGAAACGAAAAATAATTAAAAAGAACCGATTTTCATCGCGTAAATGCAATGTATGGTTTCTGAGGTAAATAATCTGTTAATGCCATTACGTTCAAGTTTAAATCACATTTTACGGTACCCTTCGACCTGATAGTAAGAAGGGCGGGACGTACACATAATGTAAAATGACCTGTAATAAGAGTGAAATCCATACTTTTCGGGGTTTGCTCAGATGCATTTTTAAAATCAAAGGTGCGAGTGGGGAATGGTGTAACACGTAAGAATTATCGAAAAGGATAGACGTATTTTGCGTTGCTGAGAAGAATTGCATGACACTGCAAAACCGTCGAAAAGCTCCGATATTAGTCATTGTACTGTAGTTTTCGTGTGCGCTGTGACATTCTCGGGGACATTTGAGATCACGAACAACCACTATACACCCGTTCCACCCTTTAGGAAGTGTATACCATGTAAAAAATTATCCAAAATGGTATGGATATCAGAGAAGAGTCCTCAGTTTTCAACTTCGCTGAGTTGAATGGTGTCATCCTGATGCCGTGTGAGTGTAAATTCAGGTATCATGAGAAGTGGCATTCTTATCACCTATAAGTGAGTGAGAGAGAGAGGTGGGAACGGGGTGGCATGATAAAAGATGAAAAGGACTGATTTGCGTTCATTCTGCAGTTTTCAGTGTTTCTATATGAAAAAATATACTACCAATGCCGTTATGTTGAAGTTGAAACCACGCGATATGATTGACACCCCTCTGGGTGGGGTTGGAAACAGAGTGAGGATCCTGTACGTCATGCGTCGATCACAGTAAGGTACTGTGCTTTCTACAGGATCAAAGTCGCAATGCTACCTACGTCTATCCGTTCAACTGGTAAACAGATTTGAACTAAAGAGTGCGAGATGGCACTTTTCCCTATTTTTTATTAAAAAGCGGAAAACTCGCGGTCACTCAGGAATGTGTTAAGGGGGATAGGGGTGGACACCCCTTCATTGGGGGTGGTTAGATGAAGGGACTTAAAGTTTTGATACAAATGTACTGCTTATGCCTAACGACACTAAATTCAATGCTTTTCATGATTGATTCGATTTAAACGTGAGGAACCCCAATTTCCCAAAAAGAGTGAAATGTTGAAGACGGTGGTTCGCAAATGGTTTCTTCCATTGATGAAAAAACACATAAACCGTGTTCCTTGGACAAGCACACACAATCCTGAGTAGTTTTGGAACATCTGAAATACACCTTTTACAGAGGGGGTGGGGGTGGGTCATCAGATGTGGGTGATTTTTTAATCTCAGCTACTGAAGTGCAAATTATTGAGTCTGTATACATAAGACGAGCTCTCCGCTACATTTTGAAGTGTGATATTTTTGCTCGATTTTCTTGAAAATTGCATTTCTCTTCACTTTAAGGATGTTCCCGCGCGATGGGGGTGGTACAGACAGTTCCTAATAAGGGAGTATCTTGATATAGGAGCTTCCTCAGTCCAAATTTCACTCTGATGCATTTTAAAACATACGAGTATAAGTTATGGAGCGATGAATTTACTGCGTCGCCAATTTTGGGGGCAGTCTATTAACGTCCATTATATAATCTAATTAAATAAATAGTTCAAAACTTACGACCATTTTTTAGGACGAATAATATTTTTATTTTTGTTAAGAACTCTCAAAAATAAAATGAAAATTATTCGTGCAAAACAGGTCGTAAGTTTTTAACTATTTATTCACATATTGCTTTTAATTCGATTAAATTTGTCGCATAACAAATTCATTTCTAATTATTTACTGGAACAATTATTTCGTACCCTAACATAATAGTTTTTTGTTCAATTAATTCACTTTGAGTTATCTAATGCGTTTTTTTTCTTTTATCATACGGTGCTGTAACGTGAACCGACAAAAAATATCCGACATGACATGATTTTTTTATTTTCACTTCAGTTGAATGTTCTTTCAAATTTCATGAAAAATATACTGTCATGAAGAACAAAATAAAAACATGATTCGTCAGAGAATCTCATTCATTGTGAGTTTTGGAGTTAAAATATGATTTAATTTAAATGTTGCGTTTTGTATTACCTTATACTATTTATAACTGATTTATGCTCTAGATGAAAGAAGGGGTTTCAATATTAAGACCAGTAAAATAGTGTGGCTACACAAAGGTGGTATTGTCGTACACAATATTAATTTAAACAATTTTTAGTGGGATTTAATCATGGTGTAGTAAAATATTAGTTAAAGATACGTTTATTATTATTTAAACCTTACATAATATAGATGTTTGTTCAATTTTTAAAACATGTTTGCTAACTCGGTTAGCTGTATCTCGTTGACTATTCGTACTACAAACATGCAATTATGCTGGTTTTGTAGAAAATTGGTGCACCGTACATTTTTTCTTATAAATTTTGTTATAGGAGTTGTCGTTTCAAAATTATCTGGCAGTGTTTGGCGTAAATTGGCTACCTTCACACTTTTTGGGGAAAATATACATTTCTCAAGGAGCTGTATGTAACTCGATAACCAATTAATCGACAATGATCATTTTTGGAATTTTACTCTTCTTTAGTAAAGAATAAGTGTAATTTTCCTGAGAAACGTATCCTTACAGCGTTATTTCTATAAATCACGGGGAATTTCGATGTTTTTTCCGCCACAAATGACGCGCGGCAAAGTTTCGAGATCGAAAACTTAGCTTCTAAGTTGGGGTTCTAGCACACATAACATATCAAAAAATTAAGACTACACGACCTTTTGCAAGCTGGACCCCTTTGTGTATATTTTTACTGGATTATTTGAATATTGAATTATCTCGCATCGTATATTGTAATTTTTGGTAACGTCATGCTATTTTTCTTTTGAAAATAATGATACTGGAGTGGATGGAACTTTTATATTAATTAAATTGTGTTAAGGGAAATACGAAAACGATTAGGCTCAGCATTTTAATATCTGTCATGTAATGAATTCACCAAATTCCGTGTTATTGTACACGATAAGTTTGTTCTCCCTATGTCTGAGCATGGATATCACCATTGTTAAGTCCCGATCACTAGATGAACTATGAGTGTTTTGAGATTGCTTCCTTCAAGATGCACTGTGGGCCACCGTCACCACTGAGCCTCCTGGACGAGGAAAGGATTAAACATTTTCAGAGGATTGCATTCTGGGGCGACCCGTGGTGTGGTGCCTAGCGTGCTCGCCTTCAACCTCTGGTGAAGCTGGTTTAAATCCTGTCTGATCTAAGTAGAATTCGCAGTGGTGGACGAAGTGGGGTTCGTGGCAGGTTTCCTCGGGGTTCTCCCATTTCCCCTGCCTATAATTCCACCACAACATTCATTCATCATCATGCACCCTCGTGCCATTAACTCATCACCCGTCTCGGGGAGGTGCGTCAGGAAGGACATCCGGCACCCTTGAAATCCCCCCATTGTCGCCCCAGATCATATCATAATCATCCTCAACTCCGACCCCTACAAACAGTTACAGGAGTTAAGGTTCTAATATAGAGGGTCGATCACATTCCTGAGTGCGCAATTCGACTGTGTCCATAAGGAGTAATTGATCATGGATGTACTTATCCCTTCCAATGAAATGAGTCCAAATACGACCCACGAGCAACAATTCTATGGCATAATTCATCTCAAAGAAATGTAGCTTCGATTTTTATAAGACAACATTGGAATTGGTACGAAGTGCGTCTTACAACACACTTACGAAATGTTTTTAGAAACAAATAAAACAAATCTAGTATGATTTCTCAATATTCGCAATTGTCTTTTCAAATACATATTAGATAAGTACATATTTCTTCCGTGTACCCTACACGCGGAGAATATATGTGATAACTTTCGTTCAGGTGAAAATGGCGACCAGCCGGGACTCGAACCCGGGTCTCTTGCTTTGATCGCAAGGGTGTTAACCGTTACACCACCGGTTCGCCTTCCACAACTGTACTCCATCTCCTGTATGGAGATCTGCCGGGGTTTAGGTCTGGGTGGAAATGGTGTACAGTTGTGGAAGGCGAACTGGTGGTGTAGCGGTTAACACCCTTGCGATCAAAGCAAGCGACCCGGGTTCGAGTCCCGGCTGGTCGCCATTTTCACCTGACCGAAAGTTGTCATATATATTAGATGTTTGATGAGTTGATGCACCATTTTAATATAATGCAGTGTGCACAAACGCGATACGTAGTCTCTAGATTAAATGAATACAAACAAACGCGTTCTTGTAAATTAAGTGATTCCTGTAAAACAATAACTCATCAACAGAAAAATTTCTACTTTATTTTCAAATCCAATAAATACGTGATTAAAATCCATTTTTTGTAAAGTAACTTGTCTGTAATGAAATTATTATAAAACTAAACTTAAATATCTTGGCTTACAAATGGACCAATCGCTTATTAGTCGCGTTTAAACTAATTTTCCTTATTATGAGTAGAATTCAAATATTATCGAAAAAGTTTGGTAAAGTAATAAAACTCAGCTCTGACCGCGCCCACAGAAAGAATATCGTTGGTTGACGTGTAACCATTTGCTCGTTTTTTATTATCGCTCTTTCTGCATCATTTGCCATACATTTGTAATTGACAATTGATTTTTTTGCGGGTTACAGCCTTGTTTATCAGATTCTATATTGTAGGAAATATAAATCTTTCTTTTGTTAGTAGTAAGGTACTAGTAAATAGAATTGATAGCTTCTAACAATTGCGTATATTTGACTTACAACACATGTGACCTTAGCTAGGTAGAAAAGCGTTAATTCGTTAATTAACGAATAACTTTTTGTTTAACTTTTAAGTTAACCTTTAAATTATTAATTATTTTATTAACTTTCATTTATCATCCTTTTATCTAAGCCCATTGGTTTCTTGAAAGCATTGTTCCAGCGGTGCGTCTGGTCAGAAATTTGTCTTATCTTACATCAACGGATCTGTTATTGCTCAAGGCCATCCCCGGAGCCTGTCGTTTCCTGTAAAATGTCGGTAAATGCTCTGACGTAATATTATTTTGCCTCAATAAATGTCAGTGTGGTAATACGTAGTACGATCTTAGATTGATGTGCTGTGTGTTGTCAGAACGCCATGACATTAGAAATCAACTGTCTAAAAGTCACATAAAAGACGTCAGGCGACGCAAGCACCAAATCACTTGTATTGAGAATATGACTTACTCAGATAAATGCTATGAAGTGCATAACATGGCTTTGTTACAATGAAATATTTGTGTGTTTGTCTAACTATAGAATATTTGACTTCTTGTGACTAGTTTAATATTTAAAACATGCAGTTAACAGTTAATTTTGGCTTCCGTTAAATTCAACTACAAGCTAACGCAGTAACGATTAACGAAGTTAACTATACAGATCAAAAAAATCAGGGTTTTTTTCACTTGTAAAGAAACTAGAATCAATGTGTTTCATTCTAATGTGTTTAAGGTAAACATCTGAAAAAGAAAGAAGATACGGATAAGTGACTGCCACTGAAGTAATGGGCATCAAGATCCTTTAATCCTGAAAAAGGACCCTGTAAGTTACTTTCTCCAAAACGATACAAATTTACTTTAAACCGTAAATAAACAGAATGTTTTGCTTATAATGGCAGATTTCTACATTTCGTGATAAGTTCAAAATTAGTTGATGTTGACACAAAACCTCACTTTCATTCTGGACTAGGAGATCATATAGAACAAAGACACATCTCAGTCACTCGATATGTTGATTTGTAATTGCATTTAGGATCATTTGTGTGGACCCACAAGATTATTTTTAACAATTACTTTCTTTTGACTAACATGGGAACGTGAATATTTTAGATTTTAATTTATGTGTGAGGTAAACGTATTCACAGATATCAGTGGGCTCCTGTGAGTTCTTCAAATATAATTCCAGTCTGTTATTTGATACCATTGCAACCAGAGTCCTGTCAAAGTTTAAACGGCGTAAGTGTCCTCTCATTCTTGCTGCTGTTTACGACGGGCAGTTTTGTTTACAATATATCTCCCCGAAACTCGTAAGTGGTCCAAACGCACGTATGATATTCATTCGCCACTCACAAGGCAACGAGTATTTGACGAACGCTCACTTCGAGCTTTTCATCTCGTTCGACAGGAGACTACTCTGCGAAAAGACATGTTCCACGATGTGTTAAATAATAAATAAAAAACCTTAAATACTAGCTTCTATTTAAGCCATGTACTGAAACGATTAAAATAAGTAAGGTTTTTACTAAGGTAATGCAATGCCAATACCAAAACCAATTCTTGTGTATGGATATTTCAATAAAGCCATGCGGTCTTGAAATACCTAGCTACATTTCAAAAATATATTTTATTGGTTGGTTTAGTTTGGTTCAATTAAGCTATATTCTTTGCCAATCATTGCGTACATTGTGGAATTATGGAAATAAATAAATGATAGTAACTCCATACATATTTCACGTTAGTAGATCCCATGAGAAATAAACGTACTTTCTATCTTTGTCGCTGAAAATGATTCAGAATTTTATGTTGAATTATTTGTCTTCAAAAAACTTGTGGTGCGGAATGATCTTAAAAGTAGATAACAGTTAATTTCATAGGACAGTGATTGGTTGGTAAGTAAGAACTTGTTGAAGTATGTATTTTCTTTACTATTATTTGAAGACACGTTTTGTAAGACAATTCAATATTAACTCATTTTCAGCGATAAAGATTGTAAGTACGTTTATTTTTATTAGGATCTACTAATGTGAAATGTGTACGGATGTACTAGCATTCGGTGTTGCATTACCTTAATAAGAACCTAGACTTGAAATATTCGTTTTCGTGCATAGCTTAAATAAAAGCTTTTGTATTTATTATTTTATACTTTTTAATATAAAAAATTTGTTTATTTATTTGTCGTAACAATTAATATTACTTTATTCACGTCACTAAAAAACTTATTAGAGAGAACTTTTATTTAATATAAATTATGGACATTAATGTAATAGCGTCTGTGTGATACACTTTCCGATAGCATAAACATCCTTTTGAGAAGCGATCGTAATAATATTTATTTAATTGCATATTGTCAGATCTCGCCCTAAGGTAGAATATAAAGAAATGCAATTAAGTATACAAAGTAACATATATTACACAACTAAAATAAAAATATTTAAATAAATGATAAAACTAATATTGAAATATTAAATATAAAGACTTGCGTCATTCACTGCTTTATTGCGAAATCACTGGAGAAACCTGCAACTTCATCTAGTTACTAATGAGTTGTGCTTCGTGGCTTGCAAGAGCATTTGTTCTTCCGTCCAGGCATGCGATCTTAGAGTGCGAACACACAGGACGCGCCGCGAGTCGAACTGTTGCATGCAGAACTACGGAAATACGCATACAGGAAGCGGCAACTAGAGTGGGGAGTCGGGTCCGGATGTACATCGAGCTCCGCGGATGCACCATAGACACTATTTGAGTTGAACATGTAAATCAACAGTTCTTAGCAATCCAAATGCCCCATGGGTCCCTGTTCGAGCGCCATTAATTCAGATGTACCTTTCGTACATGGACAACTGGCGGAGCCAAGGATCTAATATACTCTTACTCCCTAAATTTCAGAGGGAATGTAATTGATTCTACACAAAGGTGACATTTGCAACAAAAAAGATCCATTTATTAACAACTTGAAAACGCAAACACTCATGAACATTACAACTACAACTTACAATCGCAACGTTTCTCGAGCATTCTCGCAATGACGCAACTGAACGGAATATCTGCAAACTTGGCGGGCGACGCTGTACATTAACAGAGTCCGATGTTCCGCATCCAGCCTCGCCAACTCTTACTCTCGACTACTCGAAGCGCGTTGCCGCGTACTACGACAGTGCTTCTCCCATTCTCTCACTCTTCGCCACTGCTCACTACTACTACTACTGTTGTTCACCCGCACTCCCTTCTCGCAGGCCACCTCCACCAGTAGAGGGGGATGACGTCGCCGATGTGTCATTGGGTATGTAGTTCCGGCTGACCGAACGTCCGAGCGCGTTCCTAAAGCTTTTAGGTGCGGTACAATTCTTCAATACTTAATACTCGGGGAGGTAAATATTACTCTCAATACAGAGTGATTTTTTTTAATTTTAATTATTTTTTCCCAGTATCTCGGCCGGCAGACCACTACCTGGGGTTCGTCAACTATGTTTGAACGTTCACTATCTAGTTTTTAAATGTCTCCCGTATCGTCATCACCTGATGCACATATTCCTGGAAAACTGTGTATGCTTCCCGTGTACTTATACCAGTCAGTCCCGTAAATTCCTTTCTCTTTATGTGTTCTGTACCATTCTCTTCGTTCTTCATCCGTCAATGCGCATTCATGTAACACGTGATTTGTATCATCTACCCCTCGTCTGCATATGCACTGGTTGTCCTCCCTTAAATTTCTTTTTACCCAATAACTGTTGAAACAGCCATGTCCCGTAAGTATTTCATATGCCAAATGTGATGGCTTGAACCATTTTCTGTTTCTGTTCACAAAAGTTACTTGATGATAAATTTATATGTATTTCTTCCTGTCTTTGCCTTCGTCTATCGTATTGTCCAACATTTTTGAAGTTCGCGTCCTATGAACCGTTTCCATCTCTTATCCTTCTGAGATATGGTTTTCCCATCAATACAAATTTCTTCTCCCTGTTGCACCTTATATCTCAATAAATGCTGATCTACTTCCAAATCAATCGGGAGGACACCCAACAACACTTGTAGAACCATAGTGAAAACACTTCTGTATAACACTCCAGTGCAGGAGACTGTGGTTGATATTGGCTAAGTTTTCGCTCGTTATGTACGAGCTTAATCCGTTCATACCACACTACTGCGCAATAGCAAATTAACGGTTGGAAAACACATTTATATAGGTGCCAAACGTGGTCCCTCTCCAATGTATGTTTTGTATATCCAACACGCATGAAACTGTCTACTAGTTTTGTAACCTGTCTTCCGGTGTATGCGAAGTGACTAGCGAAGGTATTAATCGTCTACGATTAATCCTAGGTACTTCACTTGCGTCTTTATCTGTAAACGCCAGTTATTACCTCTGATTATCGGGTCCCGTCGTGATTTCCCACGGTGTTTCATCCCCAAAACTATGCCCTCTGTTTTCGTTTGTGATATCCGTAACTGCATTTTGTCACACTCTCATTGGAACATGCAGAGCACATTGTGCCCATTTCTTTCAAGCTCTCGCTTACTATTCTTTTTCACAAGAAGTACTACATCATCTGCGTAAGCTAGCATTGGTATATCTCTGTGGTCCATCTCTGCTAACAACATGTTTAGCACAATATTCCAAAACAGAGATCGTGTGTGACTGCCCTGGGGACATACCTGGTGTATACTATGCACATTCTCTCCCCACATATATCTAGCATCACAAATCTTTCATCCAAGTATGAACGTTTGATCTTTACCAGTTCTGATGTTACTCCTTTGTTTGTCAGCTGTTGAAGAATTACATTCCGTGACATCCTATCGAAGGCTCCTTCGATGTCTATGAATATTACTAACATGTATTTTGTTGTTCGTGTCCGCACCTGACGTAGCAACTCGACAATAGCATGCTCTGAACTTTTCCGTTCAGCAAAACCATATTGATAGTCATTCATTTTGCCCTGGAGTTGCTCTTTTAATTTATTTGCAATTATCTTGTGTAAAATTTTCCAAGGACCGGTAGCAGCGTGATAGGCCTATATGACCGGCTCTGTTGCACTTCCCTATTTCCCGGCTTTAGAAAGAGGTGCAATAAGGCCACTTTGGAGAATACACATATTGGAAACAACTTTTCATAATAGTTATTTCGTTCCTATACCTTTCCTTCATATGTCTTACCATGTTTGTTGTTATATTATCATATCCTGGACATTTGTGCGGTTTTATTTGGTTTACCACGGCGAGTACCTCATCGTCCATTAGGGTTATAGTTGTTTCGTCAGTCCCATAATAATGTATTTCGGGACGCCATGTTTGCGCATTACCCTTGAGTATGTCTACGATTAGTTGACGCCCAGTATCCTCCCATCTACGTGTAAAATCATTTTCCATCCTAATAGTACGCCAAACTTTTTTACTTTGGATATTATCGCGTCCAATCACATACCTCAGAGGTTTGTAGTTATGCTCTTTTCCAAGAAACGCTGCCAATATTCATTTTTCTTCTGTCGTACGAACCGTTTGAAATCACGCAGACATTTCCGATGTACTAACTTGCCTCGTTCATATTCCTATGTCCCTCGTGTGTGTCTTTTATGATTGTGTCGTAGCTTATTCCGTATCTTATGTTGCGTCATTTTTTTCCCCACCAAGTCTGGCCGTTTCTATATCCACTCGTCACCCGCGTACAAAAAGGTACCACACGTATAATATCTTCTTGTAGCAGTTGTATGCGATCATCTATATTTGTCACATTGCCATCAGCGGCATATGATATTCTTCTCGACGCAGATGTTGTTCCCAATTCACCTTTCGATCATTTAAACGTGTTGTAGGACCCTCCGGTCATTCTCTCAATCCGGTATCGTATTGTTTTGTGGTCACTATGTATTATACTGTCTGCTGTCCACTGCACCGCCGTCGTCTTCGTTGGTGGTGTTTGTAATGTTATGTCAATGATTGATTGCCCGTTATCAGTTTCAAAGGTGTGTATTCCGTATGTATTTATCACTTTTAAATCTTACTCGAAAATTATTTCTTGTAGTGCTTTCCCCCGTTTGTTGTCCAGTATGTCTCCCCATAATTGCGACCTCGCGTTCCAGTCTCCTCCTAGATATACATCTTTACCACATAATTTTTTGAGTATTTCTTTGACACGTCTGAATACTGTTTTCTGTATATAAAATACTGTATATATTTATGATAATCATATTAATGCTTTATTTTGTCACCCTAAGAACCTGGGTGTATCAAGACGTATACTCTTTAATTCTTAAAACATCAATGTGTGTGTTGCAAATTAGGACTCCTGTCTTCCCACCGTGCAGGAAAATCGTTTTCATTCCTATAAAAAAAGAATAGTTTTCCGAATTTCATATATGGTTCTTGTACAAGACATATATCTATGATTTTATCTGCTATATACTTTACCAGGCAAACCGTTCATTCTGTGCTCCCCTGCAAATTTTGTTGTGTAACATTAATTCCCATAATGTGATTTTATTACATTACAAACTCTGTTAAATTCCGAGCAGTTCGTGCTTCGCACACTGTGTATACTCTTTTTTTCTCTTACAGTTAATACATATTTCTACCTCTGAATGACATGACCGATAATCATACCCCACAATTCCTTATTTTCCACAGGTTGGCAATTTGTCCCTACAATTCCGAGCCAGTTGCCCGTGACACAAATAGCAACGTAGTGGGTTGACATACTCCTGTATCCTATACGACTCATAGCCGATGTATATATTTCCTTTGTCTATTAGTATTTTATAAAAACTCTTCTCAAGTTTAATAACCCAATGAAAACGGCGCTAGTCATCTCGTCCGATCTTTCGCACAATTTTAACACTCTCAGCATCATGTCCCCCATTTTCCTGTCGCAACAGCGGATTAAATTCCTTCTCATCTTTTCTATAACATTGAAAACTATAATGTTTGGATGTGCCAACCGTACCTCCAATTCATGTAACTCCGCTACATCCGCGATGACCTTACGAAGTGTCTCGTACACGTTCCCTTCATCTACACGCACCACTATCTTTCCACTGTCAGTTATCCGCCAGTTGTCGGCGTTCAAGTTCCCCTTCTCCCGTACCATTAAATGTGAACTCTTTTGCTATATATAATCCTTGTCCTGTCCCAAGTAGCGTTCTTTCATGTAGTCCACGTTTGCGTCGTACCACTTCTGCAAATGTTGCATCACCTTGTTCCTCCCCTGAGGCTCCTACCCGAAATGGTATGTTTTCCAAACTGTTGGCGAATTTTCTTGAGCTCTGTGAACAGCTTATCCGACTTAGCCACCTTCTTTTCTGCACCTACCAACCTATCCACTGTATCCGCACTTTCTCATCCCAGTCTTTCCATCCGTCCTGGATGGTGCGCTGTATCGTATTGCAACATTATTCTATTACTGTAACCAATGTCTCCTCTAGTGAAGACGTTTGGTGATCCACAAATTGTGTCCCTTCACATTTTCACTATTTTTAGCAATATTTCTATTTGTCTATTTTCCCCACCTCTGCAAGTTGGCCTCGTAACGTTTCATTTTCCTTTCGGTGATGTTCTGCTATTCTCCAGATTACTTTTACCCCCGCACGAATATTTTGCGGCACTTTACCGGAAATCTGATTGTATTTTTTGTCTTCGAAAGCCAACAGTAACAAATCGTAGATTTGTCGTCCCCTTTTCTCATTGTACCCCTGTTCCTGCCCTTTTCTAATTTTTTTTGAACGAGTTACCATTAGGTCATTATCCTCGTTGGTGGTACAGGTGTCACTATATCTAGGATTTCCAATGTCCTTAGGTTTCCTTGCTCCGCTTACCTTCTCCCACAACGCCGCAGGCTGCCCTTGGTTCTCCATCTTGGTGTCAATGTACTGTATTACACACAACCGATATAATATGTCATATCTGAAATTTCTGTTACCTCATTTTTATCAATTCTAGTCCACCCAACACGAAAACAGGGCCTCGTGTTTGATACAAAGTTAAATTCTGTGACTTTTCTATCATTCCAATTTTCACAAAATTTCACTGGGACACCTTTTAGACCACTACGTTTATAGGTGCAACACCTTGATTTATCCGCACATCCACACAATGTAATTAGGTCCCCCTAAAAACACGTTGCCATGTTTTGAGTCGTGCGTATTAAGCTTTCTTCAATAATAACTTTTGAAGTGCTGAACCGATTTCAAAATTTTTTAACGAACATTTTTCTAAATACATTCTCAATCGCCTTGTTATATATTAAATTAATTTATGATGCACGGGATCACCATTACTACATCAAATCAATGGAGCCTTCGACCTACACGTTTGTTTACATTTTCAAGGCCGTCGCAGAGTGATTCATAATTCCTATTACATAGTTATAAGCGTTGTAGATGAGACTCAGAACAGCAATATTTGGTAATAAACCCTTGTCCGGAAATGCGCCGTTTGGAAGGCAATACACATTGACAGAGGTCAATGTCACGTGATGTCTTGTGTGACGTCATGTCACGTGTCATTAGAGAACAATCCGATGAATTGTTTCCACTGAGAGATCGAGACGGTGCATTACAAAATAGCGCAGTACACGTTTTCCCAGTACACCGACGTGTAGGTCATCTACGGTGAAACTGGACGAAATGGTCGTTTACCACAACGCCTGTGTACGAACGATTTCCGCGTCGTGCCCATCCATTGCATGTCATTTTTGCAAGATTGGAACAATGGCTTCGGGAAACCGGCACCTTCAAGGCTAATAGAGCCAATTGTGGTCGGACGAACCGCACTGTTGACCTGGACGAGGAAGTCCTCCAGTTAGTCGACCAGAACCCGTCGACGAGTACCCGTAACATCACAAGTACCGTGTATGTATCCTAGAGCAGCGTCTGGCGAGTTCTCCATGAACAGCAACTTCACCCATACCACCTCCAAAGGGAGCAGGCATTGGGTCCAGATGATTTTGCGCCACGTGCCGGTTACTGCGCGTGGTTCCTACACCGTTGTGTCGACGTTCCAGACTTTCCTCTGATCATTTTTTTTCACAGATGAAGCGCATTTTACAAATGAAGGTCTGCTCAACTGTCGTGACAGCCACATTCGGGATGAGGAAAACCCTCATGTCACACATACCCATCGGTTTCAACATCGTTTTAGGTATTAATGTGTGGGCTGGTATTATCTATGGTCATCAGATTGGCCCGTGTATTCTACCCCCCCCCCCGTCTAACGGGTTCCATATTCGTTGGACGATGTAGTTCCAGCATGATGGCGCGCCAGCCCTCTTTCCACGCGACATCCGTCAGTACCTTCATTAAACTTTCGGGGACATGTGGATAGGTCATGGTGGATCGATTCGTTGGCCACCACGATCGTCCGATTAAACGCCTCTGGACTTTTTCCTGTGGAGTTATATGAAGAGTATTGTTTACGAGACCCCTGTGGAGTCACAGGACGATCTCCTTGAACGTGTAATGGCTGCAGCGGAGGTCATTCAGGACACTCCAGGATTTTTGGACCGTGTGTATATGAATATTGTTCGCAGGTACACTTTGTGCAACGAAACTCGTGGTCGCCACTTCGAGCATAGTCCAGCTCACCAGCCGGGCAGGCGTATATTGTGGACCGGACGTGAATCCGACCACACCGGAGCGGATTAGAGTTGTTCGTTGAACGACTCAAATGGTTTCATGTTCAATCCACGACGGTCTGAGAATAATATTAAAATTATATTTTTATGATTTCTTTTAGAACACTTACAGGCCCACCTAGAATGGATTTTTTTAAGGAAACGAAATTACAACTCCAGAACGCTTGTATGGAACAAAACGAAACAATATATTTCTTAATATTAATTTACAAATCAAATAGCTTTACTACCTATTACAAGTTACTTCTAAACAAATCACACCTATTACCAGTTACTTACAAGTTCCTACCAAAGAATTATTTGGTACTTTTAATATATTTAATATATGAAGAGAATCCTACCGTAAAAATCACGTTTTCAGGAATGAAATTTGAAAATAATAATATTCCATAATATATTATAACATATCATAACATCCAAATCATCCACCTTCGCCCGCTCCTCACACACACCTTTCTATCAGTGAACAAAGATCGCGTACCAGTTTCGAAGGATACGTCCCAGACTCGCTCTCCGAGTTAAATCAATCCAGTCCTCAGTGGATACGGGTCCGCGGACCTGTATTCATCCGGATTTACCCATCTCTATTGGGAAAAATCGAGTTTGTTTTGTTGAGGCGTTCAGACGCGGGCGAGTTGCTTATTAAATAAGTAAAAATAGTTTTATTCGTTTTGTAGTTTTTATTGTGATTAATAAATATTCCCGAAATAATTTAATTTTTATTTCAATAGTTATAACGTGTAGTAATTTCAAAAAGTAATTTATAAGATATATTTTTAAAAACATTATCTATAAGATTGTTAAAAAAATGTTTAGAACAAAATACCCAGCGTTCATTAAAATATAACAATCGTTAAGTTCTGATTTTATGGTCATTATCTAAAAGTTGACGTGCACCGACGTTTGATGATCGTTAAAGTTTTCTTAACGTCTGTTAAATTTAATGGGTCATATCTATCATGTCAGCCGATTTTACAGACTTAGTATGCGTTCGTGATGGCGTGTCGGGACGTTTTTCTAGATGTGTTCGACGAAATGTTTTATGAAGATCATTTCGTTGGAAGGCACCCGACGACTAGTTGTCGAGAGAGGGGAGCTAATTTATGAATTAACTGAACAGTTACAGGAACGGTTTAGCCTACATAAGAGGGGACAGTTTTGTCACTCGTGGAACTCCTAAGTGAGGATAGAATTTCCAATGGACAAAAATTTTCCCGTCTCACCAATGAACCGTGTATTGCGTTTGCCGACCTCTGCATCTTCATAGATTTCATAGGCACGGCGTAATGCAAAATCGCAGCTACAAATTCCTAATGTAATAAACACCTCGTAAGTTTCACTATGGCACAAAGTGATGAGAAGTGGTGAACTGAACATCATAAGGCCATGAAAGAGAACGCTTGCCGGTATCGCTCTTCATTTTTCTCGGAAAGGGTGTACATAAATACGGCTGTACTTCCCGGTGGGTGCGTTCAATGCCGGAAATCCCATTTTTAACGCCCGCTGGATGAAGACTTTTAACTATCGAGAGTTTAGAACGGTGCTCACAAATTTCACGTTAACAGGCGTTAACCTTTAACATTCATTTTTTAACAGGCACATTTAACAGTTGTTGGTGCACATGGCTAATTGAATAATGTCTTGACTGTCCCTTTCGCCGATATTGCCATGTTTACGTAATAAAGGCGTGCTATCAATCACTAATTTTAAAGTGTTCAAAACCACTTTCCTGTAGCTTGATTAGTTATTAAATGATGGGTGAAAGATTTTGTTGAAAAGCGCCATAAACTGATTTTGTTGACCAGTGCCATACAAGTTTAATCTGTAACTACAAAGAAATAGCTAATACTAATTAATTTTCTACTGGATACATAAGAGTAACAATTAGCTTCTCCGGACAGATACGTTTCCTCCAGTTAGTTGTTTTTCCACGTCACTTTTCACTTTATGGAATATAATCAAATGTCGATGCAGACATTCTCGTGTAACGCAGTGTTCCTCGTTCATTCTTCAAACTGGAAACGGATGATGTAACTCTTCATAAAGTTCTCCCCAAACATACTTCATTTGCCCACTTTTTCCCCCACTCACGCCTTCTCTGTGCTTTCAAAGTTAATAGTTTCAAATAGGTATTTTCGCAGAGCACTATCGTACGTGCAGCTTTAGAAATCTTCCATGTGACCTGTAGCGCCCGTCTGGTACCAGCTCGGTGAACGCCGTGTCCTGCCTCCTGCATCTTGTACACTAAGGGTACGATTATGTTGGAACGACTATCAACGTTAGAAGGATAGAAAAGAGTAACGCGTCGCTAACCTCCACATGATGACAAATGATGACATTTATGTTGGCACAGCTACCAATGACAATAGCGACGAAATCCTTTTGGTCTGTTTTCTGCACTCTTATCGAAGCTAGGGTCACCATTGTTGTGGCTTCGGGATTATATTACATTGTTCTGCGATGAATTTCGAGCAATTGATAAAAGTTGTGTCCACCAAAGAGTCATGTTGTGGGGCGGGTGTTTATCTTCTTCAATGTTCCCCTTTCTTTTATTTTCTCTTGTCCACAAAGTATAATCATATGCTTCTTGTAATGTTGCAATCTTATTAACAAATTCTTCGAACAAGAGGTATTTTCCTTAGTTTCAATAAGCTCTCTCGTCTCTTTCGTATTTTTTTGTATCTAACTTGTTATAGTCTCCAATGTAACTGGTTAGATCTTTCTACTCCAAACCTCTCACAATCCCATAGAACATGATCTGACGTTTCTTCTCCTTTCCCACATACACAAATCTCATCTTCTATCTTTTTAATTTGTTTCAGATACTTTTTAAAATCTCCATTTCTTCTTGCGTTTTGCAAACTGTACGTCATCTATGTAGCGGTACATGTCGCGATCTTTATCTGTGGTGTTCCAATAGATTTCCCATCCCTTTATTAACTCGTTTGTCAGCTCTCTTGTTGCGTTCTTCTGATCTTTAGCCATCCTCTTCCCATTTACACTTATTTATCCAATTATCTTCAATATGACTCTGTTTTTGAGCTTTTAGATGTACAAATCTATAGGCATTATCCCTGTTGCCACAGCTAAAGCATCACTGGAGACGGTGCGAAATACTTGCGCCGGCTTTAGAAGACACATTATCTCTATTGATCTTATCTCTTTCTCGCATTTAATATTTATTACCCTGTGTCCCCATATTTCACTACCACACTTACTTACCCGAACGAAGGAAGCCACAAGTTGCATGTGAAAGAGCTCCGATAAATTATCACCAAAGAAGTGCTTTACGATTATTCTAGACATTGAGTTTGTTATAATATGAAAAAGAACATGGAATACAGACTCCCTAAGAAAGTTGGGATAAATCGGTCCGCATGGGCCGGAATTATCAGTGAAAGAAGTGTGGCTCGTATATTTACGCTCATGACGACGAGTTATCGTGAATATTAATAGATACAAAATGACATACATGGATAATTGTGTTCTTAAATGAATTAACAAGATTGGAAGTGCATCTCTGTGAGTTGATGATTTTTGCGCCGGCGAAGGTGGATTAATTCACATCTAAAAGCGTCGAATACGAGCTGACTTTACGTGTATTGGGGTATGAAAAACATGCTAATAAAAGGGTACTACCGGGATGAATCTGCCGGTAACGTGTCTTCCTTATATTTAGATGCCGCTTGTAGGAAGGATCGCAAGTGAAACTGCAATAGCTTCTTTATGGTTAACAGAGAATAGTATTTGTGTATACTGGTAGAACGACCATATAAATTATTTACGAACCGTCACGGAGTACTATAGTTAACGAAGTGACACGGGCTATAGGCAGAAGGTGACATATACAGTACGCAGTGAACTGTGAGATCAGCATCGCTTTAGAGTACACTATAGGCACGAGTAACAATGCTGCATATGTGGTGGCGGAGAACTATATACCTGAAACGAGCAAGGTAGGTTTTGTGCAGGAATATGTAGTCGCCTCTCATCATACTTGTTAGGGAGGTAGAGGGGATATCCTCAACTGTCCACGTGAGTATAGTGCGGGACGTAGCCAAAAGGCATTACTCCGAAAGATTTTACACATGAGAGAGAAAAGTTCACTTTTCGTTTTGGTGTTATAACACGATAACAAAGGGGCAGATTTGATTGCGGCACGCGATATTGGTTTACGGAGCCATATAACTAGTAGTACATGAATCATTTGCCTAAGTATATACTACTAGAGTTATAAACAAAAGGAAGTAGAAATATAGCATATGCTATTATTTACGATACAAGCGGACGATTTGACTGCGGCAAACGGTATTGGCATCCAGATAGTGACTCCTTACAATACTAAGGGACTTGATAGACCAAAGCTAATAATAAACAAATGACAGTCATAACATACTATATAATATTACAAGTAGGAAACAAGTGGCAGATTTTCCAGTGACTCACGCTATTAGTTCAGCATAGACTAATTGGGAACAAAAGAGTTCGACAAATAAAACTGTCGATTATGGACGACATGGAGGTTGGTGAGAAGGATAAAAGACAATCCCATAAACAACCATTAGTAGAATTAGAAAAAAACAGTGGGGAGACAAAACCGTACGGAAGTAGTAGTGCGAGTGAATACAGTACTACTAAAGAGGATGACCATGTTTCTCATAGAACACGACAGGTCAAGAAAGGAATTTTGCTAAAGGTGAAGGCTCTACCTTTGGACGGGAAGCTATTATATAATACATTAAAGAAATATTAGAGGATGTAAATTTAAAAGAGCAACAGGAAAAAGATACAGCAAAATATTAAGGATAGGATAAAGGGAATTCAGACGTATGTACAAAAACTAGAGAAAGAAAATAATTAACTTAGGAGGCAGATTGATAATATAAAGAAAATACATGATGCAACTGACTCATTGGAAAGAACGAATATGCAGTTATTAGACTCCAGTGTGCTGGGGCGGGGATGGAAGAACGAATTTTTAACGTCCTTGATGAGAGGTGGAATACAGTGCATAGAGATTTACAAGAGGATAGGAAGGGCCTCAGAAAAAAATACACGAGCGGTATAAAGATATCAAGCAAGATATTACGGATCTGAAACATATGGTTGCGTGTATGCAAGAAATAGGAAAGAAGGATACTTTGGAGGGGCATAAAGAATTGGGAAAGGTAGAAACATATGCGGAAAAGATGAGAGAGTCAAAACAAAAATAGGAAAGGGTTTTGGTTTTAGGGAGGCCAACAGGGACTCAAATAGAAAAGGGGGAAATTTTCATGAGATGATGAACCAAGATAAAAGAAGAATAAAGTAGAGGGATGGCGTTTGACACGTGGTGGTGAGAAAATCATAGTACACGTTGAAAAAGGGCGGCATACACAACAATACGTGAGTTGGTTGCTCAAAATAAGGAATTCAAAGAAAAGTAACTTCAAAGAATCCGGCCTACAGTGATTGTGTATGTTACGGAAAAGAATGAAGACGAATTTAAATGCAGTCTTCTGCAACAAAATGGGGGGGATGAAAATAAAAAGCAATTAAAAAGTTTGAGAATGAGGCATGGAGATCGCTGCATTGGGTTATAGAATTAGGGAGTAGTTTGTATAAGCAACTTATTAAATGTGGGGAGGTGTACATAGGATTGCAGTCACTTAAAATACAAGACTTTGTAGAACCCCTACGTTGCTACGTTTGCCATCGTTTCGGCCATCTTGCCGAATTTTGTAGGGAGAAGACACCAACGTGTGGAAAGGGCGATGCGGCCGGACATGATTATAAAACATGCACGTCAAAACAAGAAATTTGCATACACTGTAAAAGAAAACAGAAGTTACTATCATGCAGTACGAAGAGATTGTGAGGAATTTCAGAGAGTGTGTTTATTAATAAAACAGATCATGATGATTAATTTCGTGTATAAAAATTTAAACGGGGGTGTTGAAGGAAAGTTAGAGTGGGTTAAAGGCATAAGCGAAAATTACGTGGACATATGTTTAATACAGGGGCCGTACACAAAATTCGGCAGATTGCACCACGTACCTTAACGTTTCAGGACAATACATTTTACTGGGAGACGATCGGCCGTAAGGGTATGTAATACCAAAATTGAAACGATTGAAATAAAGGAATATAGCACGAATTATGTGCAAGTTGTACGTGTCACTCAGCAGTGGCGCAACTAGCACCCTGTACACCCGGACATTGCCCGGGGTCCCCCAGTCTCATGAGGTTCCCAACCTCTGGAAGTAATAGGGGAGTTTCTTCGTGGCTTTTAACCGTTCGTGAAGAAAAATATTATTCAAACAAAAGAATTTTGATTATTACATAATTTTTTTCATTTTTCTTTAACCCAGTTTCTCGACCAGACGGCAATTTCCTGGGTTTTCTTTTCCTAATTTATTATTTCCTCTTTTTTATTTATTCTTCTTTTCCTCAAATATAGGTTACATCATCGATTTCTAGTTCTCTTCTCATATTGTTTGTTTTTCGCTTTACAAGGTCTCTCCCTTCTTTGCCGCCTTTTATACTCAAGTAGAGGAGTTCCCGTCCCCACCGCTAAAAGGTCGGGAACATCACTATCTAGCGAGTATTTCTTCTCGAATCTACATCATTTGAGTTATATACATATCGAAGTTTATGAAAAGTTCCTTTGTTTTAATGTATTCACTCCAGTCATTTAAGATGTATATCTCCTCTTTCTTTAACGTACTATAACACTGTCCTCGTTCTCTTCAACATATTCACATTCGTGTAAAACATGATGCACTGTATCTTTATCTTTTTTCTACAATATGTATAATACACATTGTTGGTGAACTTATTCGTTTGTGTTCCCTTAGTTGCATTTCGCCATCTTATGACCCAGTAATAGCTTAGGGCTTTTCCAATTTGTCCTTCCCATCCTTTGTCTGTCATTGTAATCCGTTTGTCATCTATTCTTATTTCCTCTCCTTGTTGTATTTTGTATCTTAGAAAGTGTTTATCTAGTTCTATATCTATAGAGAGTAGTCCTAATTACAATAACATTGCTTTGATTAACGTGCTGTGATACATTCCACACCATTTTAACATCCCATATCGTTGAATGCTACTTATTCTTCTTTCTATATGTTTTAGATTGGATTTATTGTGCCATACAACATTGCAATATGTCATTATTTGAAGAATCACTCGTTTATATAGCTATATTAGTTGTCTTTTCCTTAATGTGTCTTTTGTTATTCCTACTTTCATAAGTCCATATATTATCTTTTTAATTTTCTTATCAATATAGTCGATATATGGTTAGTATGTTAATTAATTATCTATTATCATCCCAAGATATTTGATACTCTTTTTAATTGGTAATCGCCAGTTATTGATCTTTGTTATATGATTGCGCACGTTTTTCCCGCGTTGATTCATGCCGAAAAGTATTCCTTCTGTCTTTGTTTTGAATATTTGTAATTGAACTTCTTCAAAGTATGTCACATTTCGTGTTCCTTCCTTTTCAATTTCTGCTCTGCTATTCCCCTCTACTTCTAATGCAATAACTGTAATGTTGTTTTCCCCTAGCTTCTCTAAAACAATATTTAATATTATTTTCCAAGACACTGGATCCACGTGGCTGCCTTGAGGACAGCGTTGATGTATTGAACTTATTATTTGTTCTGTCCCAACTTCAAGGAGAATGTGCCTATCATCCAGGTAAGATAGTGTAAAAGTTATTACATACTTCGAGATCATCTTGTTTTCTAATTCTCGTAGTATTAGGACCCATTGAACATTGTCGAACGCCCCTTGTATGTTTACACTGGCGACTAAAGCATATTTGGTATTCCTTTATTCTTCATCGTGTTATTCTTCGTGTTAGTTCTTCTATAGCATTTTCAGTACATTATCCTTTTGTGAAGCCGTATTGTCGCAGATTAAATTTCCCTGTCATTTCGTTTTCTATTCTGCTTGCTAAAATTATATCTAACAGCTATCCGATTGTTGGAAGAAATATAATCGGTCTGTATGAGCCACTCAATTGCCGGGTTTTAGGAACAGCTGTAATATTCCTATTTTCCAGCTACTTGGAAAATATCCATAACTCATACATTTTCGAAATATTAATGGTAATTCCACTCCATATCTTCCCTGCAATTGCCGAATAATTTCATTCGTAATTTTTTCGTATCCCGGGCTTTTTTCCTCTTTAATTGTCTTACTGCTTCTTCTTCGCGAATGAGCCACTTAGGACCACGCGGAATCAACACTTTCTAACCTTCCTTTTGGCCCAGTATTCCTTCATGTGCAATTAGTGGGTGTGTTTCCGTTGTGCTGACCATGTACAGGTTTCTTTCCAGTAACCACGTGGTCCTTCTCTCTTCTTCCTCGATACCCCACTAATTGCTTCTTCTAATACTGTTTCTGTAATATTATTTATACCTGTCATGTCTGATTCATAATACGTATGCTACTCCATTGTCTTAGCATATGTTCCATGCAAGATTTCATTGATCATCACTTCTCCCGTATTCCTCCATGTTGTAGTAATTCTAATCCAGATCTTATGTTACCTCATATTGTTTTCAACTTTAGTTGTTCTCGTCCGATCACGTATGGAATCTCCCATACGTTAGTCACTATGCTGTCTTCGACAAATCGCTCCCAGTCTTCTCGCTTTTTCCTACGATGCAATTTCTTTTATTCTCTTATTTAATCTCTATATTGTTGTTTTCTGATTTGATAATATTTTGTTCCTGGTTGTTCCATGTTATAGGCATGTCGTAGTCTATTTCGCTTCTTCCTAGATTCCGAGAGATCTTTATCTTACCAAGTCTTCTCTCCTCTCCTTTGGTTTGCGTTGTTTCTGCAGTATAGTTGTACTGTACGTAGTATATCTAGTTGAAGGCAGTCTATCCGTTTATCATGTCGTCTATGTCCGCTTGTGGACGATAAATGTTTAGGTGTTTTTTGACTTTGTGTAAACCATCCCATCGTATATGTTTATAATTTTTTTCTATTTCTGGTTGTCTTATACCACTACTAAGTCTTTCTGTTGCGAATATTATTGTATTGTGATCACTTTCGATTTCATTCTCTAGTATTTGCAATACGTCCCTGTAATGTCATGTCTATGATGGAAGTTCCATTAAAATGTTGGGCATCCATGAATATTTATTACACGTAGGTCATTATTAAGTATAATTTTTTCTAGTTTTTTCCTCTCTTGTTTGTTACTCTAGCGCCCCATAGTTCTGACCTACTGTTGAAATCTCCACAGATGTAAATCTCTTCTCCTTTATATTGTTTTATTAAATTTTCTACTTTGGTGTATACTGTCGTTCTTTTGCTTCTAAATTGGACTTATACATTAATTATTAATATATCTATGTTTTCCTTTACTACCCTAGCTTGGATATATGTACTGGTGTGTTGTTTCAGTTCCATTACTTCTAATTTGGGGTTGCATATTAGTACAGCAGTTTTCCCTCCTGTAACCTATATTCATTCTTTGGGAAGTATGGAATTTTCCCTTGAATACGGTACGGTTCTTGTAATAAGCAGACATCGGTTTCACTTTCCTCTAAATATTTTTGTAAGTCCATTATTCCTGCTTGACTACCTTGTAAATTTGCTTGTAGAACATTAAGTCAAATAATCTGTATTCTTTTGTATTCATTCACATATTGTTTTGTACTACTCACATGTACGGTTCATTACACTGCATTGTTGCTTACTTTGTTATGTCTAATGCAGTTTATACACCTAATGTTTTCCTGCTCCTTTTTCCAGTCCTTCATTTCATGTCCCTCTGTAGCGCATCGATTGTTTTCTTTTTTCTGCCGTACAATATTTTGTCATATGGCCATACCGATGGCAAACAAAGCACCTTAATGGTTCAATGTATTACGTAAATATTATTATACGTAATCCAGTCATAATCAGTCAACGAACGTTTTGCATATGCTCAATTATTTTAACTGATAATTTTACACTATCGGCCCGTTTTCCGGACAAGTCCTGACAAGCGATTTAAACTCTGCCAGGCATAATTGCGACTGCAGAACGGTCGTTTATCAAATCGAAGCTCGTTAAAAGTCACTCCAGAAATTCCTTAAATCAAGACAAATTAAGTAGTTTCAGTGTTATATCCATTAAATATGGGGTTACAAATGATTTAGGAAGCAGATTAGACCAATTCGTTAAAACGTTCCCCGAAACAAAAGTACGTCATAAGAAATTATAATTGTGTTGTTGGATTTTTAATGGTACTGTATTGAAATATATGGTATGTAAATATTATTAAATTAAATAACTAAATATATATTAAGATATAGTGTATTTTTCTAAATTTAATCATAACTAAAACACTGAAACTGCGGCCACTAAGGAACCCCGAGCCACATTTTACCCTGGGACCCCGACTCGGATAGTTAAGCCACTGTCACTAAGGGTATTTATTATGTAAGTACATATTATGGTGATAAATATATACAGACAATATGGGAGTAAAAGTATGCGCGTATTTTGACAGGTAACAGAAATCTTAAAAAGATATCAAGATGTATACCTTGGAGGGAATTGGAATGGGCGATCCCATTTATTGGGTGTAGAATGGAAAATAAGCAAGGGAAAGCTCTTGAAAGGTTGATTTTAGAAAATGATTGAAGTATAATATTACGGCCATCCTACTTTTAAGACAGATTACGGGTCTTGAAATACTTTCAAGACAGATAATGGGTCATCTATGATATTATAGATGTAACATTTCAAAATCGGACTAAGACTATGACAGCAACAATGTGGCGAGTAGAAGATGTAATCGCAGTGATCATAAAACAATTTGCTTCAGCGTAGAAGAACAGACTACGGACTAGATGTGTTTGGACCAGAGAATTAATTACAGAAAGGTGGACTGGGAAAGTTTTAAATCAGAGAAAATAGGGGAACAAATTTATAACATATAAAATGAAATTAAGAATATAGATGATAGAATAGCGCAATTGCAATCGGATATAATACAAAAGGTTACACCGTTTTGTTCCAAAGATACAGCGGGATACAGATTTGGTCAAAGATGGTGGGATAGAGAGTTGTATATGATGAAGAAAGAACGTAATGATTACTTCATGTCTACAAGAAAGAAAAACCAGGGACTGAACAGTATGAGGAAGGGAGGTAACGTTACAGAACATTACTAAAAAAGTATATAGCACTCATACGGAAGAAAAAGAGGGTAGACTGGGCATGATTTTTGGAGGACAGTTTAGGCAAGAATTTATGGGGTATGTCGTATCTAATAGGAAGATACAAAATTAAAACTAAAAGTATAAGGAGCACAATTGGAGATGAATTAGACTTCACCAAAATCTGGTTGGATACAGGCAGAAAACTCATTACCGATTCTCTCCAAGGGGATCAGCAACGTATTGTGGAGACAAAAAATTATGAAACAGCAGATATAATTGATGAAGAAGAAATAGAACACCAGGAGATTTTAAGTAATACAGCTAACATGAAAGCTAACAAAAACCCGGACTACGATGCAATTACAACAGACATGGTAAGGAACATGAAAAAGCGCTATATAAATGAAATAAATTATGTTATGTTATCAATGTATATATTTTCCTCGCTGTTGGAAGCTTGGTGTCTTGAAATTATTTTTAAAACTAGGCAACAGGGACATCCAACAAAGTAAATCATATCGCCCTATAACGTTATTGCCAGTTATAAAGAAAATATTTGATACATTTATATCTGAGAGGATTGAGAAAGAGCTAAAAAGGCAGTTGAGCACACAACAATTTGGTTTCACAAATGGTAGGAGTACGGAAAATGCAATAGAAGAACTGATTTTTCAAGTGACTATAAGGGGAAAAATATATGTTGGTAGCATTTATAGACTACGAAGGAGCCTTTGACAGTGTGCGCTGGCATATTGTTACGGACCAGTTGCAGAAAACAGGAATATCACATAAGTTACATGAAATAGTCTGCTCTTGCTTGGTGGATAGATATGCATTGATAGACATTGGGAGTGAAAGAATAATACGGAGGATGACACAAGGTTGTCCACAAGGAAGCCATACTGGCCCATGTTTTTGGATCATTGTTTTGAATGTAGTGCTGGAAAGAATCGAAACGAACGGGACCAGAATGATAGCTTATGCGGATGACGTTTCGTTAATGATAGATGTTTCGTTAGTTGTTTTTTTTTCCCGTGGGGCTTTAGGGCTCGTCAACATTTCGTTAGTTGGTCGGAGTTGGAGACAGAAGGTAGCAGGTTCTTGAAACTTTCCAAGAAGTTGGTGACGACTTAGATTTACGGATATCAGGAACAAAATCCGAGGGAATAGTGTTTGGTTACAAGCAAAAGAGGTCACACTAAGAGATATCCAGTCGTAAATGGTAAAGAATGGCGGTTGAGAATAAAGAAAGAAGTTAAATACCTCGGTACCGTATTAGATGAAGGTTTGAGTTTTATGAGCCATATTGAATATGTTGGGAAAAAGATTTTAAAAATATATTGACGAGAGTAGGGCTCTCCAAGAATAATTTAGAGAAATGTCACTTGCTACAATTGCATCGAGGGGTAATGGTCCCTATCTTTACATACTGCGGTTCCATATGGATAATATAAGCGAATCTTAGGTACAATGAACGGAAGCTGAACAGTTTTCAGTGACAGTGTTTATTGTATTGGAATGTATAGAAGTGTTTCTACGATAGCAATGCTTGTATTACGTGGGTTATATACCCTGTAGATCTAGAATTAGATAGACATTGGCTGCGATATAGAGTGCGACAAGGGGCAGAAATAGAGATAGATGATATACAGACAAGGAAAACAACTAAAAGTTGGAAGGAGAGATATATCAAAAATTAGGAGAGAGTTGGCAGTTAGAGTGGGAGAAAACGGAAAGAGGGAGACTAACATACAGGTTCATACCACAAGTATTTTTTACTTATAAGAATCGGAAATGGTTTAAACCAACATATTTTGTATACGAAATTTTAACAGGTCATGACGACTTCAACGATTATTGGCACCGACGTACCATGAGGGATAACGGAGAATGCTACTCTCGGAAGGGAGTAGAGAATGTAGACCACGTTTTCCATGATTGCGAATTAACTGATGAAGATCGAATTCCTAAACATTTAATCCTATTTCCAAATCACATAGTAATGAACAAAACATCCTGACCCGAGTTTTTTCTGCAGTTTTCCTTCAGGTAGAGGTGGATTTTTATATAGCCTCTTACCTAGGGATGTCGTCTATTGAAACAATACATCTCAACTTAAGTGTTATTTTAAGTTATGATGTCTGATCAATATTTTCCAAATAATCAACAGCATGATGATAATAGGTTCTTCTGAAAGAACATTTTTGTGTTTTAATAAATTCAAATTTGTTGGTACTGTTAATATTATAACATGTACCAAACTATTTTTATTCTTATCTTAGGAGTGTGCTGAAATGTTGGATCTGCCTCTGCCTTAAGGCTCTGGATCGGAATTGACGGGATGGTTCCTTGCTTACTTGCTCCCAGAGAGTAAATTAGTTTTTTGTCCTCTCATGGCCATACGCAGTTTGTAACTGCTTTTTTGACAATAAATTTATTATTAATAAAATGAAATTCTTCAATATCCATTTCAAATAATCGAAACCTGAGCACACATGAATAGGAGCAGAAGGAAATAAAATTAATAAAAATTCTTCAAGCTATATAATATTCATCATCTTTACACACAACTGATAAAATTATTACTATTTACACAATCAATAGTAGTAGTTCCTCCCTATAACAGATTTACATATATGCAAATTATTGTAAATATGTGTGTGTAGTTGTGTATTTATTTGTATGTGTAAACACATGCAATAAATATATAGTTCAAATATTGAGATAATACACTTAATAGCAATTTTTGTAAGTACTCACATAAATCAAAATATTAATTTCATGAATTGGTATGAAATCAATTGCTGGAACATGTGCAAAATTCAAACAAGAGTGTGATGTGTACCAGATTTGGACAAATCTGTTGTTTCAAGTAATATTAAAATCTGCTGTCTGTTTAGAAGAAAAAATTTCTTTCCTGTCATACGTTAGTGATTCCCTACTAAAATGAACATATAAAGACAATAAAAGAACAAAAATTTTATTCTTGATATTGTAAATATCAATTAGGTGTGTTTTCTTCATATACCAAATAAGATAATAAAAGAAACCCTATAGTAAATTAAAATATATTTCTCATTTGTCTTTACGACTATTAACCTTTCAGTTACAAGCATACTTTTGCGTACTTTAAGTCCCATCTTCATCCCTGTGTAATAGAATCTCCACCTCATGGAGGGTGGATGAATCTCTCCTTCAATTTTTTCTTTCAACATACTTTAGAGTTTGATGCTGTTTGGAAGAAAAAACTTTCCCAAATGTAAAAGTTCCTATCTGTTGGTGGTCTGGTTTCAATAATTTTACCTTGAAGCTGATGTTTTACTCACCCAAAACTTGCTGCCATTCCCAATTTTTTTGTCCGTTTTAATTTGATATTCCTAAAATGTTCTTTTGGCCTATTACTTATATTTCTTTTTCATTGTCCTATGTATAATTAATCACAACCACTACTTTCAGTTTTATAAATCATAGGTTTTACTCGTAGGAGGGTACTCTATCCTTGTAATTTCCCTTCATCTCAAATTGTGTGGTGCCTCTTGAATGTTGTTCCCCAAAGGTTTTTGGAGTTTATTGTGACAGACAGATGATAAGTAATTTTCTTGAAGAGCAGTTGTTTGTTTTCAATCTTATAGTGGTTACATCACTGATGAGAGTTTTATTTCTTTGAATCTTTTTGTTTATTAGCTCTTTACAAAAAATATTCAATTTTGCAGCGCTGATTATATGTTTGCATTCCAGACTATATTGCTTTTCAATGGGATATTATCTGATCTAAATAAAGGACTACTAATTACAGCATACTTCTGGGGAATAGACTTACAACCATTCTCCTATCTTTTCTAAATAATCCTAATTAAATAATAACATTTCTCATGATTTTCAAACTCACTAAGTTTAACTGGTTGTTAATTTCAATTTCTGAAGCGACTTTAACACCAGGTTCTTGCATTCACATATTTCATATTTGGATCATTCTCAAGAAAATAGGTACTTCAGTGGTCAGACTTGAGGTGATTTTCTAAAATTTGAACTTCACCTTTATGAGAGGACAATCATACAAGAAATGTCTAGAATATTGTGATAATGGAAAATGTGTTTCATTTTCATAGTAGTAAAGACATGTTGAAAACCATAATTTAATGTAATTTACTACATTATGAAGACTTAACAGAGTGGAATTCCTTAATAATATCAATAAAAACTTCTTTTTTTTAATTCTCCAATATATTCAATATGTAAAAAAAAAAGTTATCTTACATGAATATTGCTCTGCTTCTTATAGAAATAGTTAACACAGTTAAGATTACTCATTAAATCAATAATAATTAAGTACAGTTACAAAACATGGCTACCTAACTGACAAAAGAAAAGAAATAGGTGCTATCTAGCAAAAGCAATTAAGGTATTGCAAGAGACAAGGGCAAACTAAAAATCTCCCAAAATATGTATTTCTCATGGTTTAAGGAAAATTTAGTAAATCAAAATCAAATAAGGTTTATCAAAAGATGTTCAATAGAGAGAGGTGTTTAAAAGGTGACTTTTTGTTGAGTATACAAAAATACTTCAAATGTATTTTTCCAATTCTAATATTTGTTGAGTTTGCCTTTCTCATCTGCAATGCCTCAATTGAAAGCACTGTAAAACTGGATTTCTGTATTAGGAAATCAATGGCACCCACCATATTCATACTAGAATATATTATCAAGTATGCTTCAATACAATAGAAGAGAGACACTGATGCTGGGAATCCTTATTATCACTTAATAATCAAAGAACAGAAAATATTTTAATTTTAAAAATTTTGAACTATTAATATTTAGCTAACCCATTGACCTCAACTCCCAGTCATCATTTACATATAAAAAGAACTTATTTCCACCTCCCAAGTGGGTTTCACACAAACTCTTCAACTAAATGTAAAATAATGAATTTTAATAAAAAAAAAAAAAACTCCCCATATTAAGTCAATACTTAACTTTTTTTGGTCTCAGACTCCTTCTATGACAATAAATAAGCAATTGTTATAAAAAAGAGAAGAAGAAAATAAGATCACTTTTGAATCTTATTTTGTACTCTTGTAAAAGAACTTACAAAAAAAAAAACACTTCTCAGTAAAGAAAAAAATTCTTTATAAAATTAATACAGGCAAGTACATACTAAAAAATATACAGGTCAATCACAGATACGAATACTTAAAAGTACAGCAAATATAATACTTTCCAATGGTATAGGTTCTTAACAAAAAAAAACAAAAACATTATTTACATACATATTGTGATGTTTTTTGTAACATAGATACAATATATTGCAAAGCAGATACTGCACATATATCTAACTCCTCTGAATGATACGAGTTGTTGGAAAGTTATATAAGGTAACAATTTTCTTACTAACTAAAATAACATGGTAACTCTAGTTACATAAATTGTACAAACACAAGGAGTGAAACAAGGTTAATCATGGTTGGTGCTGGAGACACAATCTCTGGAGGAGGTTGTGCTGATGAGGAATACTTATTGTAGTTTAATAACTGTTAATACATATCTCTATTTAATACAATACAACATTATTTTGGTTCATTGTCTTATGATACTGTGTTTCAGGAAAGTAAGTTGATTACATTAATTAAATTGAAAGTATGTAGCTATAAGAAATAAACATTTTAAATTGTCTTTGAAGGATATACCTAACTAATTTGGCTACAGCACAAACTGCAACAATTATTAGCCATACTTGGAAAATGAGTTACAAGAAGGGTTACAGCCCAAAGAAGTTAAACAAATGATAAATCTTCCAACAAATTTAGTAGGGTAAACTAATTTCACTGTTCTAAAAGTAATCAGAATACAAATGCAAAATATGAGGAACTATTTTGCAGAATGAAAACAAAGGTAATTTACTAAACATGCAGTACCAAAATGTCTCCTTTTTCTTCTTTTCACTCTAGAAGAGATATATAACAGATCTGCAATATGAGCACAAACAGTTAGGTAATATTATATTACACAGTGAATAACTAAGACAACAAAAAATACTGCAACTTAGCTCAAAATTATTCACAAGCAAGATATAGATCAGTCTTTTTCCAATGGACACAGCATCATATACATTCTTATAATTATGAAAGATGACCAAATTGCATTTCAGAGCATTTATAGATTCTTAAGCACCATCATGAACATGTCTCATCAAAAATTTAAAAAAATCAGAGACTTAATTAACTGAAGCTCAAATAACTTGTAATCAAAGAAACCACATTAAAAATAGTAAAAATAAATCATTTTTTAACAAATGGTAAAAAATGAAGTATAATAAATAAATAATACAAACATAAAAAAATTGCACTTCTTCCCTAATAGTAAATCACTCAAAAAATATGTAATGCACTTCACCAATGTGATAAGCTATACACCCACATACAAGGGTCAGCACATAAGAATAGCCCTGAGCTGAATGCCAAGAATGGTGGGCCACCAAATCATACGAGTTGAGCCAAAAATGTTGTGAAAATATTGCTCCACTATGCAACATCTGGACTGGTTCAGATGAAGGCAAATGTTTGGAACACACATTCAGCTCATAAGTAAGCTGTGTCATCCATTTCAAGGATAGGTATCTCAGGGGACATTCTTGAGTGCTGGTCCTAAACCCTCAGTAAAATTTATCATGCTGCTTAGAATAAAATAATAATTTTTTTTCTGATGTTAATATCCTAATTGGTCTTAAAATATATAATGGATGATACTATTATTAATAATAATATTGAAAAAATAGTAAACCTTACTTTAATACTAATTAAATGAGAAATATTTTTCCATCTGAATTAAGAAATGAAGGACAGGACAGCACAGCACTTCATCTTAAATACCAAGAAACCTCCAGAAATCAAATACAGTGAAGCCCCTTTCAAAGAGACACCAGGGGAAATTGGTTTTTAACTAAGTAAACCTAACTGTATACATAGATATTGAATTAGGATGGTAACAAAACATCCATAAACATATTTCAATCATATTAAAAGATAAATAATTGTTTCGACCAGTTTAAGCAGACAGTAATGGTTATACGAAAACATGTCAAATGTAGAAATCAATCCATAAAAAACAGGAAGAAATAAAAAGCACAATAAAATATTAAAACATTATCATAACTTGTACCATCTTCAGGTACGACTTGAGCACTAGCTCAGGTAGTGGTAAAGCGAGTTTCATCTGAAGATGGTGTCAGGTGTCTTGGTGTCATGTGGTTGGCTGCACTGATCACTAGCTCCCTCATGAAGTAATGCATTGTGTGTTACATTGTTTATTAGTGGTTGTCGAAGTGTATTATTGTCGATTTGCACTTTACTAATAATAAATACTTTTATAGTTAATTGTTGGCTCCCAATTATTACAAACTTGACAGATGGTACAAGTTAGTACCGAAATATTGCGATGTTTGATTGTATTTTGTATTTCTTCAAGTGTTTTATAGATTGATGTCTACATTTGACATGTTTTAATATAACCATTAGAGTCTGCTAAACTGATCAAAACAATTATTCATCAAAGTGCAAATTTGCAGACGAGATGAAGAACGTACATATTAAAAGATACCAGAGCTCAATTAGCCAGGTTTGCTGAGTTCCCATTTCTCTCTTGTGTTCATGGCAATGATGTTGGGTTGGATTTTATGATTAACTATCTTCTTTTACAAAATCTTGCCTAACATGGAGATTGGTGTACACAAGTTTTGCTCAATAGCTTGTAATTCAAATAAATTGTCATTCAAAACAGGTGTCATTCAAATAAAAAATTTGTCCCAATGCATACAATTATGCTCTTTTTGTTTTATTCCACTAAATGTAAAAAAACTTTAACCAAGTTTTATGAAATGAGTATCTCAGATTTGACTGTCAGTTAAACAATGTTTCTTCTACACATGAAAAGGAAGTGACCAAAAACTACTTAAGCGAACAAAATCCTTGGGATATGAGTAAATACAGAACAAATTTGGCACCAGAAACGTTCATAGATATAACCAAGGTAATTTTAGTTGGAATTCACCTTTTCCTTCATGCGCTGGTCCTTTACTTCCACATCACTACTCACATAATCTACTGAACTAAAAAATCAGTTAGATATGGAAGCAGATCCACATTTTCTCATAAATAAACATCACTGATAGACATCCATTTCCTGCTCAAAGTCTTCTTCATCAAAAAGAACATCATCAAGAACTGAAACCAAAGTGAATGTCTTGATTGTATTTTCATTAGTAATATTAGTTCTGTGCAAAATACATTGAATAGCTGAAATGTATGCATACAGAGAGAGGTTAGTTATCAAAGATTTTAGAGACAGATGAAGCGAGATGGTATTGACCTACCCCTAAATACGGTTTCTATGCGTTTCAGGTTTTTTAATGTCCCAGACAATTCTTTTGAGGGACTTCTAGACTGAGGTGAGTCTGGATGCGCAGTAGTTTCCAAAAGGTCTATGACATCACTGAGCTTCTCAGCCCTCTCAGCATCTTCCTCATAAAGGTACCTGAACAAATAAATGAAGATTAGGTTATTTAATTCTAACAAACACAAGCTTGGAAATCTTACTTTGAAAATAAAGGCAATATTTGACATAATAATATTAATATAATATTCCATATCAAAATTCTACTACTAGTAATTATATAGTATTTGTCCATGATACGTCATAAGTCTTAAATAATTTATTTATTCTATATCAAAACTTCCTAGAATTTTAATCTTATACTATTAATATTATTTTACGCTGAAGAGTCAGTTATTCCTTACCTAAGTTTCTTTAACAATTTACAAGAATGGCCACGCAATTTGTTTGATAGACCACATACAGCTGCCATCACTAAGTTGTCAATAGCCTGTGAAAGGAGATATTCTGATCAATGTACCAAATTTTAACTAGGTAAGTACATCATAAATTACATTAATCATGTTATTACCACACAATTTCACTCAATTTCATTGGAGTCTGAATTAGTCTGAAACATTTTCAGAAAATGGAAATCTTTCTCTAATTTTGTCCCAACATGATCGGAGATATTTGAAAAATATTTTTGGCAAAACACACATAATTTTGAAGATGAAGCAAAATATTAAGAATTATTCAACTTTAGTTTGGGAAAGGATTTACTTTTCAAAATACGAACTCTGATTATTGAACTTTCAAGTTTATTGGAAATTGAAAGTTCAATGGAGAAGGATCTGATCGGAAGAAGAATCAAGTCCCAAGTTTGTTGAAGTAGCAGAAGTCATGTTCAGCTGAAGATGGGAGTAAGATCTCCCCAAACGTTTCTGATTGTAAGGTAAATAGAATAAATTTCTACTTCATTAAAAATGTAACACAATTTTACAAATTCATATTCAACATTAAGTAATATTTTTTAAAAATTAACATTCTTTTTTCTTAAAATTTACAAATTTAACTTTTTTAATAGTTGAACAGCTTTATCTCAAAATCAACAGTGACCATATTTTCAAAAAATTCAAATTGAATAAAATTGTGTGGTCAACACACAATCACTGTTAATTAGTTATTATGTCGACTTATTGACACAAAGATCATCTAGGTCAGTAAAACAGATAAAACTAACAAATACTTTGAAAGTGTATTATTTTTCTAGGATAAAAATTAATTGATCAGGCATTGTCAAGCTATCGTATACCTGCCAAGCCATGAAGCCCTGTAAGGAACAAACTCTGAGTACAGTATGCACATTCCTTCAAATATTAAAAATAGTGAGAGAAAGCCAATTATCACAATTCTACCTTCACTGTTCTTCAAAATTCTGAGAGATATCTCATGCTGGGACCTACAGCTGCCTCAAAAACTTTTCATAGTCAGCTGAGAGTGAACTGTTGAGTAAGAATGTGTAACACCACATTTTTCAATTGGCTTACTTGATCAGACAAACGAGTGCCATTCTGTAGTTTCACCAGACAAGACATGTGATAGATCAACTTTAACTCACTCTTTGGATGTGTGACAGGTACAAAATACCGTTTTTATCACTTATCTAAAATTTTGGGAATATTTAACACCTGGTAGCTAGAAATACATGTTGCTGTTAACTCTGAGACTTTAGTGTAGGTAAAAAGAAATGTCAACTTTTTTAACGTCTCTTCCACTGACGCATTTTTATGTCATTGTAACAAATCATTGTTTGGAGGACGGTATACTCTATTTGATGGTGGAATAGTAAGAAAACTAGAACAGACAAACACACAACACAAAAGCACAGAGAGAGGTGAAATACCACTCACTGACTGACTAATCATGAAAATCCATGCACAGATTACTGGTCATCTCATAGCAAGTACTGTGGGGGTAAGAAATCCCTGACACCCTTAGGGAGGGGGTAGGAAGAGAGTGGCATATAAATAATGGAAAATTTCTAGATAATATTCAAAACCATACTTTTAGGTGTCATTGAGGTGGATAAGGGCATACCTGATGTAAGTTCACAATCAGTCCACACTGCAGATAATACACCCCTAGCGTCCCTGGGGTAGCGATGGGAACAGGGGACAGGTAAAAATAATAAAAGTGACCAATATTGGTGTATATTATGTTTTAAGACACAGGAAGTAAAGTTACACTCTCAATGCCGCTCAAGTCCACTGTCATTCCCAATGTGAGAATATACTTGCTTTGGAAAGGGGATGAAATGTAAAAATAAACTAAAATGACTGATATTAGTGTTGAGATCGTAGTTTTCAGGGCCACTGATTGAGAGGGCCGCTAAATTGACCGATATTAGGGTTGAGATCGCATTCCCAAAGACGCCGAATTCCGCAATCAGCCCATATAAACCCCAGCACCCGTAGAGAAGGGGATGCCAGGAAAAAAGTATCGAAGTTCAAGTTATTCAACTTGAGATCACATAGGGGCACGGTATCCTGAGAACTGGGGGTGGTAAGGGCGAGACGTAAAAGTAACTATAAGAGACTGATACTGGGGTCAAGTCCGTGTGTTTTTGTATATTTCGAGATGAATAATTGTATTTCCAATGACATTAAGACCCCCTCCGAACACGTGAGGTGCACGAAACCCCTAGAGGTGGAGTTGGGAAGAGCCTGTCACAAATAATTATTGAAAATGTCTGCTAAGAAAGGATATCATAAAAATTCGCCCCCAAAGGAGTGAAATGGGAAATTGGTGTTTTCTTAAAACTTTCTCATTTAAATCAGTGAAAATAAGGGATTAAAATACACCCCAGAACCAACAAACAAACAACATTAATGTATATCATTCTCACTAGATTAAAAAAGAATGTGAGAAAGAATAAAGTTGCATACAAATACAATTCAGGCGAGCATAGCTGCGGGGACTCAGCAAGTAGTATATATGTACAAGTCAGAATCTTGTTCCGTCCCCAAAACAAACATCTCAGACAAAGTGTGGTGGCCCGGAATCTTTACATAGTAATACACCAAGTTCCCCGTCGTTCACTCAGAAAGTAGAGGATGGATTTTATTCCATTTTTTACTAATGGATAGTGTGTTTCAACAACAAGAAGAAGAAGAGATATAAAATTCGTATACATTTTTTGTAAATTAGATGAGACATCTACAACAACAAACGATGATTATGACGGAAAAAAAATCATCGTCTGAGAGGTATCTTTGCATGCGCAACCTAAATGGTAAGAGATGACAAAAAATATGGCGATTTTTTAAATGTCATATAGTTCTACAAAAACGCCACACTACAGGCCTAACTACGAAGGTTAACCCAAATTATTGAAGTAATTATATTAAAAATAGACGTACTGTAGGTTTTGAAATACAAATCCTTTTCAAATTAAATATGTTCTTTGTTTTGTGCATTTAAGAAATATAATTGTAAGTGTAGATATTTCTGAACGATATGAGTGCATGATTAGTAATAAGATAAAAAACTGAAGAAAGTACAAAAATTGTTTGTCGCACGCTAAGCAGCTTGCATGTCTTCCAAGCTGCAGTTGGATTCCCATTACTGGCGAAAGTCTTAACAACATAACAAAAACTATATAAATTAAGGCAATTATAATGTAGAAATTGACAGTGCTAATACCTGATGGAAACGTGACAGGTACAAAAGAACATTGAAGTATTAAAGTTTCAATTCCAAAAATATGAAAAAAAATAAGATTACATCCACAATGGCGATGTTGGATGTAAGGTGTAAGTTCATTTATATTTCTTTCCAACATCATCAACGTTTATCGTCTTAGGTATAACGACCGTGAAAGAGGGTATTTCTGGTTGTGCTTTGAAAGAGGCATGTGCACGAGAAGTGAAGTGCTTTACAGTTCACAGTGGTCCAGAGCTAGAGCGAGAAAAATGGAGCTTGGAGTATTGAGCTCATCAAAACGCATGTCTAAGTCAGGTAGTATGGCTTCCTGTGAATGGTAGTTTAAGGTGGTATCTACACTAAACAAACTGTATTGCACAAACTGCTACCTGTAGACTTCAAAGAGATGCCACATCGTGTCCAAATGACGCAAACTCTTCTCTCGTAAACAAACCCCTTTTCCAGAGCGTCGAGAAAAAAGTAAGCAATCAGCTCAAGATGCGTTACCATTAAGCAATGGTGTTACAAAAAATCGAAATCTTACATTAATACTTTTTCAGTAATATTTGAATTCTACTCATAATAAGGGAAATGAGTCTAAACACAACTAATAAGCGATATTTGTAAACCAAGATATTTAAGTTTTGTTTTTTAATTATTTCATTACAGACAAGTTCCTTTACAAAAATTGGTTTTTAATCACATATTGATAGGATTTTAAAATAAAGTAGAATTTTTTTCTGTTTGATGAGTTATTGTTTTACAGGAATCACTTAATTTACAAGAACTTTCCTAATCTTGACATTCCCTTCCAGTTGGCAGATGAGTATTATTCAATATAGATGCGTTTGTTTGTATTCATTTAATCTAGAGACTACGCATTGCGTTTGTGCACTCTGCATTATATTAAAGTGGTGCATCAACTCATCAAATATGTATTTGAAAAGACAATTGCGAATATTGAGAAATCATACTAGATTTGTTTTATTTGTTTCTAAAAACATTTCGTAAGTGTGTTGTAAGACGCACTTCGTACCATTTCCAATGATGTCTTGTAAAAATCAAAGCTACATTTCGTTGAGATGAATTATTTCATTTCATTAATGCCATAGAATTGTTGCACATGGGTCGTACTTGGACTATTTTTATTGGAATTTTTCATAGATTTCAAATATGTTACTTTACAAAACAAAAAAATTAAGAAGTGTGCATAAAAAAGTGGACAACTCGGAACATGAATCATTAACGCAGGTAGTAGGGGTCGCTGGGACGGTGTCAGTTACAGCTTAACACTAATAGCTTTATGGCCGGAGGGTTTTAGTTAGTACTAATTTTCAGCACGTCAAAGATTCTCTCAAACCGCTACCTGCTATTTTCTTCAGGCCCTACTCACCTTATCGAATCACGACTAATTATTGAGTATTGAATGTGTTGTTGTCTTAAGTCGAAACCAAACTGGCTGGGCATTGATGACTGGACTTTGATTATTCGTCGCTTTCTTTTTTTTACAAAATGGAGGTCTCACCAAAACAAGCAAGGGCAGTGGGGCAGAGGTACGTCCCAGAAGAAACGAAAAACCGCAAGCAAAACCCCTTAATATGTGACGAGTAAGGGATAAGAGGACTTCAATCCCTTTATTCAAGTAGGTGCAGTAAATGGAATGCAAACAAAGATCTGGAGAGGTTAAGGGGCGTCTGTAGATCTAGTGGGAAATAGTTTCGTTTCGGAAGAAATGTTAATATGGGAAGAACAGCTTTTCGATTTCGAACAACAACACTGCAATGTGTTGGTTAAGTTAGCAAAAGTGTTGGTTAAGTTAAACGACGGAAAAGGGAGGAAAGTCGCCACTGAAGCCGCCGTCGTAGTCCAGAAATCTGATTGGGGCATTATAATTTCGGTATAGCACAGTTCGTAACATGGATGGAAGTGTAGAAACTGATAGGGCCGGTGGGAGACGTACAGGCGGTCGAAATGCGAAACCGGACACGAATAGCACAGCAGCTGGCGGAAGCCGAAGCACTCCAAAAGGAGGGGGCCGCGATCGACATTCAAGATGGCGACACGCTGATGTTAACGAAGGCACCGAATCCATTAACCGGTCAACTTCAGTTATCAGTTGATGATTTTGCGGGAGAACTATTGTGTCATATTCTGAAATAAATATGGGTAGGGTTCCTATTGCTTAGGTTATAAATTTAAATTTATTGTCAAAAAACAGTACAAACTGCGTATGACCACGTGGAGGGAAAAAAAACTAATTTACTCTCCGGAAGCAAGCAAGGGACCATCCCATCAATTCCGAACAAGGGCCCTAAGGCAGAGGCGGATTCAAAAAATTCAGTAAAAGTTCCTAGATAAGATAAAAAGTTAGCTGCGAGTTATAATACTAATAGAATGTCAATATGTTTGTAATTTTAAGCAAAAAATGACATGTACAAGTTATTATCGAACTATAGATTATTCTGAGTATAGTGTTTAAAAATCATAAGAATTGAAATAACACTAAATTCACGATTTATTGTTACAATAAACACGCCCCTAGACAAAGCCTAGAGAACCTGTATGATAAATCCGCATCTACCAGAAGGAAAAACGGAGAAAAACCCGGGCCAGGATGGTTATTGAACGTTATTCGTATAGAAATATTGAAAGATTAAAGTCACTAGGGGAAAAACATTTTTCGCAGTATTTCGATATTTAAAAAATTCTTTCGAAACTTTGAAGCGCTATATCTCGGAACGTATTTGGTTTAAAACACGTTTAACCAATGCAAATTGTAGGAAATGTAATGCTCTTTAACTGTTGTAATGGGATGTATTCGTTTAGAACGCGCTGTTTATGACTTATAAGCAAAAAACTGAAAAAGGGTCGAAAATTTCGAGTTTTATTTGGGTACTCTGAAGTTTGCACAGAGTTCTCGTATTGGAAAATACGAGAAATTCTGTAGTGGATTCTACACCACAGAATACCCACATACAACATATTAAAAGATCATTAACTTCGGACCTTTTTCCATATAACCCCAATTTTAAGTACAGGGTTAGTGGACTATTACTATAATAAGCTGTAATTATTAGAAATCCTTGCATCCTTGGAGTTTATGGAGAGAATTCTCAACCGTTTTTCTTGGTTAGTGTTACGCGAGTGTTTTCAGCAAAGGAGAATAACAATACCGTTGTAAGGGTAATATAAAAAATAACAATATTCAATATAATTGTAGTGATTAGTAAAAATTGTACTACATAAGTTCTTTTTCAAAAATTTTAAAGTAGTTTCACTACTTATGACGCTTGACGACTCAAGCTTTTAAAATGTAGATTTAATGACTCAATATTTTAAAATGTAAATGTGATGCAAGGAGTCTCTTTAGTTGAAGAAAAAGGCACCAAACTATCCGAAGATCAGAATCGTTGGGGTAGCGTGGATAAGGGACGGCGGACGCACATTTCAAGTAATTGTCGCGAAATGGATAGCGTAGATATTTACTTTAAATATGAGACCACAAGCAACGCGGAAAGATGACTAACTGAATAATTTCTTTTCACTGTTATTAGAAATATCCTCTTAAGGAAGTTTATAATTCGAGGCTATCCTGTAAAACGGAAGGTTGATATGTTCAGTAGTATACTCGATATGACTAAGTTGGTACATTATCATATACCTTAGTATTATATTTTAATAACCAACATTCAGGAAGAAGGTCAAAAAATGAAAAGACGAATTTCGCCTATATTTCGACGTTTAATACGTCTTCCTCAGGGCATCATTATAAAATAATACATACAATACATAAAAGAAACAACCACAAAATTACAACGGAACAAAATCCACTCCCTTCTCTTACACTACCATCCTCCTCAACCTCTCTTCTCCCTATTACTGAACACATTACTAAATTCTCCAGCGTGGCCGCGGTATTTACACATTGTTGCATCACTTTCGTGTCACAAACTGAGTAACAAAACCTACTAAATTTAGTATCACACAACAAAAATTATCATAAAATACATTTAAATATATTTACAAAGCAATTATTATTATTACAAAACAAAATATCATAAAATATGTTATTAAAAATACAAAATTTTTGTACTATTATCAAAGAATTAAAAATACTACCAAATTATCACAAATAAGTTTATAAATATCAAGTCAACACAATATCAAGAATAAAACACAATATTACAAAACACAGTATTATCAAACATCACACACAATTACAAAATTACTTAATTAACATAATCAGTTTGAACACAAACAGATACCATATAGATTTTAAAATACCCATGTAACAATTATATACATTTGTTTTATTTTTAGTGTTTATGTGGTTTTGTAAATTCTACTACACACATTATCATATACATTAAGGCAACCTGCTATATCTGTTCTATTTTTAAGAGCATTGTTTTTTTTATATGTACACCATCTCCAACTATTTAAGTTTCCTTTCATCCTGGCCTGTTTTCATGATAATAGAATTATGTGTCAATATTGTGTTTTTCAGTGTAGGCATGTGTGGCTAATGCTGTGTTCTTTTTGTTAGATTTTATCGAGTGTTTATGTTGGTACATCCTGGCTCTGTAGTATAGGGTGGAACATTCTATATAAGTGGCACTGCAGTCTAAACATTGAGTATTATAAATAAAATGGGATCCAAGTTCTTTAGGTATCGTGTCCTTGAGATTAGAAATAAATTACCTAATTTCTTCATATTATAAAATGAGCATTTCATTTGAGATTTTTGTGTAAAGTTTTTGATTAACCTTTCACTTAATGATTAATATATGGAAGTTTAACATATTTGACTTTAACATTGTCTACTGTTTTACTGATGGTAGTTTCCTGTGTATTGTTAACACATTACACACTTTATTAATGAGATTATTAATTAGCCTATGTGGAATAACAAAAGTTTAAGGACTTTTGTAATAATATCTTTGTTCGATTCATGAAAAGATTCATCACTGAGAGAATTTACTTTGTTAATAAAGTTGTAAGCACAATTCATTTTTTGGTGGTAAGAATGGTTAGAAAAAAAATTGATCATCCTTCCTGACGAGCAAGGTTTTTGGCACCAATTGGTAATGATTTTGTAACCTGTGTACCACTGCATCCAAGAATGGTAATTTGCAATCAGCTTCATTTTCTACCATGAATTTTAACCTATCTGAACTAAATACTTCTTCTATAAATTCCACTTTGTCTTGAATGTCCTGAATCTTTTCCATTGAATTTAAAATTAAATCATTCATTAAAATTTTAACCACAACAGGGCTGATTGATCCACCCATCGGGGTACCAAAAATTTGTTTAAGGTGGGAAGAGCACTTCAAGTTAGTCAAATCCCGGAGATGTATAATTGTTTTGAATATTTTTATTCCAATTGTTATAAAAAACAATAATATTAATAATAATGATGAAATAAATTATTTAATTTCTATCTATCAGTTAATAATATAGGACAAATAATATTCAAGAACTCGCTTGACTCATTTGAAGTGCACAAAGGCATGTACAAACATGGCTGCCGAGCTCAACTGTTTTGTAATTTATGCATATCACCACAGAAAAAGTGAAATAACTTTTCCAAATGTTTGGTGACCTGTAGATAAAAATAGTGTAAAAAATATTACTGAAAATTTACTACAAATAAAAGTAAACTTCCATCACTTTTGTGATTTAAAAGTTTGTTTTATTTTTAAAATAAATATTTTCTCTACATTTTTTTTCTATTTTGTGGGGCTTTAAGGCTCGTCAACATCGAGGTCATTAGAGCCCATGCAAGTAGGGAAAAATGCAGTTTCGCACCATAGAGAAGAGCCGTAGTGACTCTTCCCCTTGTGGGGGACTCGCCGAATATTTCGACCATACCTATTAAAAAACCCTCCTGAAATCAACAAATATCTAAATACAAAGATAAAAGAAAAGAAAACAGAATAAAAATACATTATATCAAAAAAAAGGGAAAACAATTTTTAAATATTATATTTTCGAATTACAGAAACGAACAATGAAAACAAATAAGACAGTAAAGATGAAAAGGGAATTAAAATTTTTAAACCCTCCCGAGAACTTGTGGGAGGAGCCCCGATCTACTCATAAAATTCAATAGTTTATTAACATTAACCGTTTCATTTCCGAGAATTGTTGGTAAATCTGCAGCCAGACCAATTTGTCTCCGTATACTTGAGTATCTTCTGCAATCAGTTAGTAGGTGACGCACTGTCAGAGAACAGCTACACTCCTCACAAACGGGTTCATCATCAAGTAGTAAGAGATACCTATGAGTGAGAGGACAATGTCCTATGCGCAGGCGGGTCAGCAAGACCTCGTCGCGCCGGGCTGGCCTACAGGAACTGCTCCATGACTTAACAGAAGATTTGATAAGTCGGAGCTTATTCCTTTCAACAGCTAACCACTCATTGCTCCATTCACTGAGAATCCTTATCTTGACGGAATTTAGGAGATCTCGTTTTGGAATCGTGGAGAAATCCACGCGATTCCTGAGGCATGCCGTCTTTGCGGAATCGTCTGCTTCCTCATTTCCTCTGATACCCACGTGTCCGGGAACCCAGCAAAACATTATGTTCTTTCCATCACTTTGCAGTGAGAAAAGTACATCCTGGATGTTCTGGATCAGCTTATCGGCTGCATACATGTTCTGGATTGCTTGGAGGGCACTCAGCAAATCAGAACAAATCAGGAAATTTAATCCGCGGAAGCACTTTGTATTTCGCAATGCTCGCAATATGGCGTAACACTCAGCAGTGTAAACACTGCACAAGTCGCCTAGACGGTAGCCACTGGTCTCACGGGGAAATACCACGGAGCAGCCGACACCATCAGCCTGCTTCGACCCGTCGGTAAACACAGGGATACGGACCCGGTGTTTGTAGAGGATTAGCTGAAAGTATACCCTCAACATCGGAGCTGGAGTGTTCTTCTTGTCATGATGCAGAAGATCGAAAATAATCTTCGGCTTGTGCAAAGCCCAAGGGGGAGACTTACTAAAACCTTGATGTAAGACATTAGGTGTGCGTATATTTAAGGTTTCCAAAATTTGTTTGGAGCGATATCCAAAAGGTTTGGTTGCTCTCAGTCTGTTGTTGTAGAAACGGATGGAAGAAGAGGATGGATGAAAAACCGCGTTGTGCACCAGATTGTCGGGTAAAGTTTGCAAGTGGCAATAGTGTCGTAGCATGAGGATTTGCCGCCCGAGGGAAAGAGATGGTTCGCCACTCTCGACATACAAACTCGGAATGGGACTAGTGCGGTATGCTCCCGTAACTAGTCGAATTCCTGCATGGTGGACACTATCCAACTTCTTTAAATAGCTTGCACGAGCAGAGCTATATACAACGCAGCCATAATCGAGCCGAGATCTTATGAATGCTCGATAAAACTGGTGCAGGGAGTAGCGATCAGCGCCCCATTCCCTGCTACTGAGGCACTTCAATAAATTCAGAGATTTTAATGTTCTTGCTCTTAGGTCTGTTAGATGTTTAATCCAATTCAATCTCTGATCAAAGATTAGACCTAAGAATTTCACAAAGGGATAGAATTTGAGAACGTTGTTCCCCAGGGCGAGGTGTGGTTCTGCCAAAAGGCTTGGTCTCCTACTGAAAAGAACAGCGTGTTTTCTCAGCAGAGAAACGAAAACCTGTCGTTTTCGACCAGTGGTATAATTTCTCTACAAGACACAACGTATATTTTCTCTACTAGACACAACGTATTTCAACATCAATTATCACATTTAAATGGGTGGCGAGGTATGTTTTTCAAGTTGAAATCACAGTAAGTACAAGTTACTCTGTTCATTTACGCTGATTTGAGATATTATATTGATTTAATTCTACCTGCGCTAGTACTATCTTAAAAATGGTTCCATTGTGTGTAAAATAACTTGATTCTAATATAAACATTAATATTTCTAATTATATATATCCATCGTCACGAAATCTTAATTTCATTAATTAAAACTAAAATTATGATGCAAGAAAATCATAAGCTACATTTTAAAAAGGAACCGTTGAATAACCGAGAGGGCTGAGTTTCAGAGAGGCAAAGCGTTACGCACCGACAAAAAGCGCGGTAGCCGCCTTTAAAAACTTGAAAGACCAACACTTTTCAAAAAGACTTTGAATAAAGTAATAAAAGCCTCTTTCGAGGAAGAAGGTTCTGCGCAGTAGCCCGCGCGGAACCGGAAGATAAAGAAATGACAGATATAATAGGAAACAGGTCAAAATTAACCAGGGGTCGCTTTGAAAAGATTTAACAAATGGCGTGGGTGAAGAAGCGTTGAAATTCGAAGGAGCGGTTTTTGGGTCATCTCAAGGCGTAACTCGGAACTGAAAAACAGAATCATAAAAATAGGAAGTTAAAGAGGCTGAGAACCCATTAAGATCAAAGAGGATCGGCACGGCGCAGAACAAGGGAGCAAGAAGCTTCTGACGACGCAGAAGGCGAACAAAAAATGGGACCGACAGAGCGTGGTGGAAACTAGTGAACATGTGTGCATGTTCAAACAAGAAGGTCTAGGTCCTAAATTTATTTCGTCTTACGCTGCAAGACCTTCGTTACCCCGCCCAGCGGGTGTCCGTTTTAAACAATAGATGGAGGAAAACGTCATCACACTACCTCCTCCAGAGAAATACCCACTCTCTTACACTACCTTGGTCCTTAATGCAACCAACCATCGACTTTCGGCTGTCTAAACTTTCAAAGCAAGACACTCCTGCTGCTGTGCACCAACAGCACTTCGGAGAACTAAAAACCTATATTTGGATCATATGTTCATATATACTTATGGCTCAACAATGAATAATTCCGTTGGTGCTGCTTTCCACTGCCATAATGCCACCCGTTCTGTTCGCCTTCATTCCTTTTGCAGTGTGTACACTGCTGAAAAATTTGCAATCCTTGAGGTGCTGAAGTTCATTCAGCTATCTTCAATACGGCGTGTGGTTCTCTGCAGTGACTATTAGTGATCTGTGGTCAGTGTCTTCACTGTACACTTCTGACACCCTTACGCTGACAATTCAGAATCTAATAAGCCATCTAGTATTTCAAAATTTTGAAATAGTACTTTGTTGGGTTCCTGGGCACGTGGGTATAATGGGTAATGAAGCTGATGAAGCAGCGAAGAGGGGAACACAGAGGACAGTCCTTGACCTTTTATCTGTTCCTATGTCAGATTCAAAGGTTGCCATAGGATCATCTTTTCTTGGGACATGGCAAGCTGAATGGCAAACTCGCGCCTTCAAGCTGAGGAAGGTAAAATACTCCGTTAAGTCCTGGGTGCCATCATCCAGTGCGAACAGATGTGAAGAAGCAATCCTTACACGTCTTCGTCTTGGCCATCTTACCCATCGTCATCTCTTACGCGGTGAACCTTCCCCCATCCGTGAAACTTGCAACACAACACTTACTGTGGAACACTTTCTTCTGGAGTGTCTCAAATATAGTACCAGCCGACGGCGACATAATCTACCGAACAGTTTGAACGTTATGCTTGGGCAAAATAAACAGACTTTGATACGTCTTTTTAGATTCCTTCTGGAATGTGGCCTCTGAAACAGTATCTGATCTTTCTTCGTATGTCATTACTCAAATTCATTCAGGAAACGGGGCTCCCACAAGTTCTCGGGAGGGTTTGGATTTAAATTTCTTTTTTCTCCTTTGCTTTAAAGTTACATTTCCCCCCTCTCTCTCTAAATTTACTTTTTTCTTTGTTTTCGGTTTTTGTTTTCGGAATCTTTTGTCTCTCGCTTTCTTTCGCTCTTTTTTAATGTTTGGACATATTGTAATTCAGGAGGGTTTTTGGTCGGTATATTCGAGTTATTCGGCGAGTCCCACACGCGAGGAGACATGTTGGCTCTCCTTAGGGCGTAACTGCATTTTCCCTACCTGTACAAAATTTTAGGGTTCTAATGACCTCGATGTCGGCGAGCCGTAAGCCAAGTTCTTTAGCGGGAAACCAACTGTCACTCGACAAGGGATAGTTAAGGCGCAAGTAGCAAGGACAATGAATGATCCAGGTCGCAGTCTCGAGACACTAAAGGGGCGGGGGACCACGTGGTCACTGCGTGGCGTCGCTGGAAAGTTACAAATGTTAAAAATAAGGCAGTGTAATTCGCTGAGGACGTAACATACGTCACGGGCACTCAGCCAATCAAAAGGACTCCACGTGGAGTGTCCAGGATGCAATAAGTAGCTTAAGAAACATGTGACGTGGGGATGGGCGTGACTGTCTCTTCAAAATTCTGGGGAAAAGAGGGGATATTTGTTATTTAATTAAGTGCGCGGAAGCGCTAACACTCAGAGATTTACTTAGAGATTCAGACTTACGTACTTACTGTTAGAGTTAGTGAACGAGATACGGACGTGCTGATTGATCATAGCCAGATCTTACGGTTAAGTGAGTTAGCCTCGATCACTTACAAGTGCGAGATTTTTCAATCACTTGCTTACTGATTGATTTTAGTTTTTCGAGACTTATTAACTTCCGACTTCGAGATCATTTCGATATTTTGATGACGAGTATCTCAGCATCGCGTCAGACAGCTAGCAAGTTATAAAGTTGGTAATTATTTACGGTCTTGGAAGAGTATCTCGTAACGGGTTCAACTCGCGATCCGGAAGTTGGTAAATCGGAAGCATGGCCATGAACTTTAATTAGGCCACGGGACTTCTGCGAGGTGACAACCGTGAATGGGTCTAAAAGGTGGCTTTTACCATTCAGCTGTGAAGGAGAGGACGGTCGTGGCGGCGGGCAGTTTAGGTCATCGAACTCACAACCTGGCGCGCCCACGCAGTTTGGCGAAAGGCAGTTCACCTCTTAGCCTATGTCACTAAGTAAGGTAACTCATTATGGCTGACTGCGTCATTACATTGAACTTTCCATGAAAGACTATAATATCTCATATGTTAATCAGAGCAAATTAACTGTTTGCCAAGAGATAAATGTGGCAATTAATTATAGAATGATGTTTTGGGGACTCATTAATAAACCCACATCACTGTGAGAAAAAGATTGTAAAACATAAAGCGTATGAATTTTGGGGATTGATAAAGGGATTTTGTGACCATGTGTATATTCGCAATGTTAGTTATTAGGAATGTAGTAGATAGTCCATTAAAGCCAGTTTTATTTGAAGCTGCTCGTATTTGATACCTTGTCTGTTTTATGGGCCGAACCCCGCCCGTCATAAAATCCTTCCACTAGGATTGTGATGGAATTTCCTTAGTGGGCCTGGGGATAATTGGTTACCTCTACACCAATCTTGTTTTATATCACAATTGACGTTCCCAACGTGGGATTCTTAATTATGTGTAGTTTAAGGACCATTTAATATATATATATATATATATATATATATATATATATATATATATATATATATATATATATATATATATATGTGTGTGTGTGTGTGCGTTTTAATGAAAATCAATTTTCTACACATAATAACAGAAAGATATCTGCGAGTATTGGTAAATAAAAAAGATTATTTTACAACGCAAACGTTTCAGCAATTTATTTTGCCTTTATCAGGGCTGTATGCTATGGAACCACACCATCATCAATAACCGCCAGCCATAACCTCTGAACACACTACATCTCTACAAGCTTCCTGGTGTAGGTCAATGACACACACAGAAATAAATAAATAAAGAAGGAACGAAAGTGCTATGAACTTGGGAAACGTCAATTTTATTAAGATTTTAATATAGTGGTGGTGATTGGGAATCGAGGGGGGGGGGTAAAAAATATAATACCGACATGTACCGGTGAGCCGGGACTACAGGTGGTACTGGATATCACACCATGATAAATATTAAAGAAAGATACGAGGTATTTCGCTCCTTTATAGGTGGGATATATGAGATTAAAGGAGCACTGAAAATGTAGTGGAGTACCTACGCGGGACTATTGAGTAGACTCAAAAACATTAGGTGGCAGAAAGAGAACACAGGATTTACGAGACGATAGTCATGTAATTTCTCCTATGATGTAATCATGATTACATAAATCAGCAAATGAAAAATAAAGACAACAAAATTTTCAAATATAGATTTAATACTGTAAGATTAAATTTTCATACTTCACGGGAATTTACATTGAGGTATTAGTTACCTGTTTACCAACTTATCTGCTTTAATAATAGTGCTCACATTCTGAGTAGTACTAAAAACATAACTCTCAAAGGAATTGTTTGTTTAAAATAAAAACCAAAAGTGATAATTAGCCGAAGTCAAATACGTGAGTTTACTCGTACCCTATTACATTACGCAATACGTAAGGAAAAATAAATATTGAGTTAGATATAGAAACTAAATGTAGAAAATAAGCTTCTTATAGTCATTTATTTACTTACAGTTTTAAAACAAGGTTAAGTCTTTGCTTTCGCCTGGCGTACACTTCCACACAGTCATCCAAGCTGAGGTTTATCAACAGTCAAAATTGACAAGTGCGACAGACGTTCTTGAAGCATTGTATTCCTCAAATCATTTTTCACACTTTTATAGACACTGATCGTTCTGCCGGTGCAGTGGATACCGGGACAGTTAAAATAATCTCAAAGGTTGGGAAATACATTCTGATTGTGAATCTTTTCTCACTTAAATTGTAGCACTAACTTTGGAATAAGTTTACCATCTGTTTCTTCAGGATATATTTTTTTTGTGGGGCTTTAGGGCTCGTCAACAGCGAGGTCATTAGAGCCCTTAAAACTTGTACAGGTAGGGAAAATGCAGTTACGCACTAGGGAGAGCCAACATGACTCTCCCCGCGTGTGGGACTCGCCGAAAGACTCAGCCATACCCACTAAAAACCCTCCTGCATTACAACTCAAAACACAAATTCCAACATATCTAAAAACACTTTACTAAAAACATTAAAAAAAGAAGAGGAAAGAGGAAAATGAAAGATACCCTAGCCCTAATAGCGTCGGGATCGAAAAGAAGAAGAGGTGACCAAGAGAGGTCAGGAAAGAGAAAGGAAGGAGCTTGGCACAAGTAAGTGGAAGTAATGCCAGACTCAGCTCGGGGCCCCGTGTTCGCCAAACACGTACTTACTAGATGTAAGTCCCCTGGGGGGAGGATATTTTCGAGAACGCATCAATTTCTGCAGGCAGTTTCACTGTCAATACCAAATGCTTCACTCACAGCTGAACAAGCTTCTTTGATAATGTCACTACAAACCTTGTCACGGTGTGCCATGACGCAGGTGCTCCCCGAGTAATGTATGATTCACAATGTATTGACGGCTTTCGTAGTTCAACCGAAATTTTCCACTTAAGCTTATTCCCCGACTATTGAGAAACGGAGCCCTTCAGCCGCAATAGATAAGAGCTTCCGGGGCCGTCTCTTGCGGCAGGCACCCTCAAAGAACATGTTTTTCAACATAGGCGGAAATGATGAAACAAAAGGTTTGGTGAACGGGATGACGCGCACCCCTCAGCCAGCGTCCCGCTACCCCCTCCACGTCAAAACTCTCCCAATTGACCACCAAACGCATTTAAAAAGCAAGGGCAACGCCCTACCCTTTCCACGGACCTCCTCCCAATTGATATTATTATGATAGTATATTGATAGTGACCCTTCCGATACATTCTTATGGTCACGAATAACTCCCATCCGAAGAGGGCGTGTCTTTGCGTTTTCGTTGCACACGTTCATCCCCGCGGCACGCCCGCGGACTTACTTAAGGCAATGTTCACTCGCCACTCAAAGTTGTTGAGTTATTGAGTCGAGCTGAGCGGAGCAGTTGAGTAGATAGGTGGCTGCGCTGAACGAGAGGACCCCGAACAGCCGAAGCTTGAACGTGGGTACCGGACCTAAGACTGCTTAAATCACCATCGTGGCTCTTCGAGATGTCGATACTAACAACCTGTCTGACGGTATGAAACAAAGGAACATTTTGACGGACCTTGCCGACTCCAATCTCTTTAAGCCCTTCAGGTTAATCATAGAACGTCGAGTATCCGCCCACATCGGGGGATTTAACGTAAATGTTTAATCTGCCCATGAGGGCATCAGTGTAATTGTTTAATCATAAGCCCACTTTGGACTTCTTTGCTAATTCAATCACTAAACCTTTTTATATATTTTATGTATATTTGTACCTTATTAATCAAGCACCAAGACATGAATAGGGAATCCGCTTTAAAACCTCTTTGCCAAGTGAGTTACCCTAAATCTTACATCTGAGGTCTATCGCGCCCACCGTTTGGGGGATCAAATCCACCTCTATTTATATAGAGAGGGAACCGAACGCGACATGGCGGTCGGTTGTTTCTCCCAAATGTGACAACCTTATTGTTCTTCATTGAAGCAGTGAGTAATGTTTCTATATCAGTAAAATCAGATTTTTTCAAAAGATTTGTTCTCAGAGACAGTGTCTAGCAGAGGGTAGTAAAATGTTCTTGACCAAAAGTCTTGAGGTGAACATTTCCTCCGCCAATTTTCTGCGTAACTTTCCGTTTGCATGGAACAGTAGGCCCCTCGGAACCGAGTTTCACAAAAGGTAAGTGCTTCAGACCAAAGGTTCTAAATTCACATTCATTTCTATAATCTGCTAAGACCTTATTGTCCTATAGGCAATATCAACTACTTCATTAACTGACACATCATGATTTTGTATGTATTTTGAAAGAATGTTCGTCTTATCAAACACACGTTTCATGACATTCAATGCGAAAACGAAATCAAACTTAATGATACACATTATCAAACCGTGAGCTTCACTACCAATTTTTGGATCTGTAACTTCAATTTCTTCCTAAGTAAGTCCTATATCTACTAGGTGCTGTTGTCGTTTGGGAGAAGCTTTAATGAAACAGTACAATTGTGTTGTACTGAAAACACTGTGTACAGAAACAATGCTCTTAGGAGCATCTGTAAGTGCAAGATTTAGAGAATGCATGTTGCAATATACATACATTATGTAGGGATTGCATTCTTTCATTCTCACTACCACTCCTTTGTAAATACCTCTCATATTACATGCTCCGTTGTAACATTGAGCAATTATATTTCGAGGACTCATACAAAATTTTTCGAAAATAGAGAGAAGCAACTTGTACAAAGCTTCACCATCAGTATAATCTATTTTGGAAAACCCAAGAAATCGTTCTTCGATTTCCAGTTCCTTAGCGACATATCTTATTACAAGAGTTAACTGCTCATGATGCGAAACATCTGGCGTTTCATCCACAATTATGGACAAATGCTTACTTTTCTTAGCACATTCAAGTATACTGCCTCGCGTTTGATTTGCCATAATTTCCAGCATTTCATTTTGTACATCGTGAACATAATTAAAAAACTTTTCCCTATGAAAAACAATTTTTTTCCAATAGCACATTATCAGTTGATCTCAGCTTTAATAATTTCACATAATTATCTGTTTGCTGAACTCTCACTTTCTGTGTGTCCTCTTAGTGCTAAACCTTGTCTTGACAGGAAATGCGAAGTATGAAAGAGAATTTTCAAATTATCGCGATTTTTATTGACTTCTTCATGATCTTGGGTAGATATCTTACAACACTTTCCTTGGCTTTTAGTCCCTCGTGCCAACGTAGCAAAGCATTAAGGTGAGATAAGGATATTTCATGTTCTTTAAAGCGTACGACGGTTTTTTTTTGTTTTTTTCAGTTTTTGACCCCCTTTGAAATAAATGTCTCATCATAGCACCCTGTGGTTCTAAATAATCGAAAGGGTTCTAATGACCTTGACGAGTCCTAAAGCCCCAAGAAAAAAAAACAAGGGAAACAAAATGCTTTGTCTCCAGAAACACTACATTCTAGCCATTTATATTCTGTGAACCACGAACTTCTGAACTTTCTTCCTTTTGTTTCCGGATATTCGTTGAGCGTAGGTTGAAATGGACCATCTTTGAAAAATTTAAATGCTGCTTACTTACCATGAAGTGGATCTCTATGCTGAAGCTGACTGTGAATGTTAGTTACGCTGGACACGCAGGTAGTTGAAACTTCTGTTTCAGTATTTAATGAAACACACTCTACAGAACTAAACGTGGAAACAGTATCTACAACGGCGGCGGTGTCGCATTGTTCAGTATCACTTGTTGCTACCAGCTTCTGTTTCTTTGCGAAAAAGTCAAACAAGGTTTTTCCAGTTGAACACTTCATTTAAGCCTCGAATCAATATTGCACGCGAGAAAGTATGATACCGGAACACTAGATAGAACTACAGAGACATATGCACTGTAACGCGACAAACTGGCGAATAAATTTCACAGTATCCACCGGTCTAGTAACTCAACTAATCTCCATGATAGATCTGCAACTCGGGTTCTGATAGCGCGTTTGACTGCACGTGTGTCCTGTCTCGGGTTGCGCTAGCCGTGATAGTGCGCAAGGCAATAATGATAGTTTTTAAAACAGCTTCAATTTCATCCCACACGACCACCTCTCCATCAAGGTCACACACGGAGCCAGAAGCCGGAATGTTCTAAGGATACTTATCAATTGTTGATAGCGACGCTGGACATCAACAATAGCTAGCACCAACAATCGAACTTCCTCCACTGCCATTCTTACATACCCCATTTTCCAGTATATACAAAATTAAACTAACCATTAATCTGATATTACTATGCGGCAACTCATTTTTATCCCAAATCGCACGAAAACAAAATTTGAATTGGAGAGTAGATAACTTCGAGAGGACAATTTGTTGCTACCTCGGTATAAATTAAAGGAAACAATTAGGTGACACCAAAGCAAGGCTAGTATACACGTTTATTTTTATAATTCCATGTTTTAGAGGGTTCAAATGAAATGTTTATTTTTCTTACAAAAAGTGCGTCCCCCCTAATCGCCGCCCCTGTTAACATATAAGGTCAAACCGGTGACATAACCGCGACCACTTTCATAATCTAAGATGTGCGTAGATAAATCAGTTTTAAGCTGAATACCAATTTGATAGAAATATTCTCTGAACATTTTTCTTTCTGTAATTATGTGTGAAATACGGTTGTGTGCATTAATTCTGTAGCCCCATCCAGGCCCGGATTTCTCTCCGGTTTTCCTTCGGGTAGAGGCAGATTTCTTATAAAGACCTGTTAGGTTCTTGCCTAGGGATGGCATCAATTGAAATAATTATTAGCGAATTCAGTGTTTTTCAATAGTTACGAATCATCAACAATACTTTCCCAATGATTTATAGCTTGATAATAATACATACTTGTGAAATGATTTTCCTGTGTTTTATTAAATACAAAATTTGTTGGTATTTGTAAATACTATAATACGTGCCGAACTATTTTTTATCGTTAGGAGTATGTTGAAATGTTAAATCCGCCTCTGCCTTAGGGTCCTTGATCGGAATTGATGGGATGGTACCTTGCTTGCTTCCGGAGAGTAAATTAGTTTATTGTCCTCCACGTGGTCAAACGCAGTTTGTAACTGCTTTTTTGACAATAAAGTTTATTATTATTATTATATTCGCACAGGTTCAGCTGTAGTAATAGAACTCACTATAATATCATTGTACCTTGTAAATATATGAATTGGTTTCTTTGACAAATGCTCGACTCTTTGCAATGCAAAGGTTTAGGAGCAAGTAACCATTAGTATTACTTTTGTTTCTAAATAAATAATAAATAAATTTATTGTCAAAAAACAGTACAAACTGCGTATGACCACGTAGAGGAAAAAAAAAACTAATTTACTCTCCGGAAGCAAGCAAGGGACCATCCCATCAATTCCGATCAAGGGCCCTAAGGCAGAGGCGGATTCAAAAAATTCAGCAAAAATTCCTAGATAAGATAAAAAGTTAGCTGCGAGTTATAATACTAATAGAATGTCAATATGTTTGTAATTTTAAGCAAAAAATTACATGTAAGTTATTATCGAACTATAGATTATTCTGAGTATAGTGCTTAAAAATTGAAATAACACTAAATTCACGATTTATTGTTACAATAGACCCGCCCCTAGACAAAGCCTAGAGAACCTGTATGATAAATCCGCCTCTACCCGAAGGAAAACCGGAGAAAAACCCGGGCCAGGATGGGGCTACAGAATTTATGTACACAAACGTGCCAATGTTGAGTACACATAAAACTAAATTAATATGAGCCATAAGACAACACAATCATGCAAGAAAATAGTTTTTGAAATTGTTATAAGTTGTTTAAAAAGTACTACAGCAATGGCGTGATAAAGCACAAGACGAATTTAACTTTTGTTAAAATCAATAAATTCTTTTACAGTGTAGAAGCACTGGTGCAGGAGGTAGTTTTTAACCGCGGATTTGAAGATATTCAATTTCATAATATCTTTTATATTCTTGGGCAGGGAATTATATAGAACGATTCCCGAATGGTATGGTCCCTTTTGGCAAAGAGTGGTTGACACTCTAGGGCGATGAATATTACTACTATTGCGTGTATAGTGTTCGTGAACGAGACTGTTTCGTATAAAGCAAGGGTGGCACTTCAGTAATTCGGACTTAACAAACACGACTGTTTCATAAATATAAATGCAGGGAAGTGTTAATATATTTAATTCCTTGAATAAAGGTTTACAAGAGTTTCGGGGGTGAGATTTACAAATTATCCGAACTATCCTCTTCTGAATTCTGAAAGTTTGAATACTCTGACCGGAATTACCCCAGAAGGTAATGCCGTAACGTAAATGGGAGTAAACGTTTGCAAAATATACGCAACGGGAAATACGTGGACTAACTGCGTTAACTAAGATTCGGAATGCGTAACACAATTTGCTTAATTGGGAATTAAGATTGTCAATGTGACAATTCCATTTGAGGTTGTCTTGAATATGGAGACCTAAGAATTTTGTATTTGTAACAGTTTTTAATTGTGTTCCGTTTAAAGAAAGAGAAACCTGGGGTAAAGATTTTGTGATACTATTGTGAAATGACATAGACACTGTTTTGTCAGTGTTTACAATGAGACGATTTGCATGGAACCAAGTCGAAAGGTTAGACAAAACTTTTTGAGCATTGGCGTGTTTACATAGTAAATTAGTGTCATCAGCAAAAAGAACCATTTTGCAATCTGATGTGGATGATGACATGTCGTTCACATACAATAAAAAGAGTATAGGGCCGAGAATTGATCCTTGGGGTACTCCGCAAGTAAGTGGCTTTGTTTCTGAAAGACAACGCTCAAGTATTTTATTTTTAGTATAGGATATTTCTACTTGTTGATATCTATCTTTTAAATAAGAAGTTAGCCATTGATGTGGAAGTCCACGAATGCCTAAAGAATGCAATTTGGTAAGGAGAATTCCGTGATCGATGACATCGAATGCTTTGGATAAGTCAAGAAAAACACCCTGAGGATTTTCTCCACTGTCTAGAGATGTGGTAACATCGTTTAAGAAGGAAAATATGGCGCTTGTAGTGGAAAAGGATTTCCTAAAACCGTGTTGATCGTCAGAGAGAATGTTATATTTTGATAAAAAATCTAGAAGACGCTTATAGAACAATTTTTCTAGGATTTTTGAGAAAGTGGGTAGTAGAGATATTGGTCGGTAATTTCCAATATTAAGTTTGTTTCCTTTCTTGTGTAAAGGTTTCACTTTAGCTCTCTTAAATATATTGGGAAACACCCCTTCCGATAAAGAACTATTAAAAATATTTACGAGTGGATTTAATATAGCGTGGGACGAAGATTTAACAATAAACTCAGGTATATCATCTATGCCTCGTGAAAATTTGTTTTTTAAGGAGCTGATGATTCCCATGACTTCACTGGCGTTAGTTTCGGAAGTGAACATAGAATTGGGTATGTGGGTGGTAATAATTGGAGGACATTGATTTGGATATATTGAGTTCGTTATTTTACCAACTTCTGAGAAGTGAGAATTAAACAAACTTGCGATGTCCTGAGGATTTGACACGATCTTGCCATCGTTTAGTAAAGAAACATTTTCTTCGCGATTTTCAGAAGTTGACGTGTAATTGTTAACAATATTCCACATGGCTTTCATCCGGTTGTTCGATTTTAGTATATGCCTGTCGTTTTCCATAACTTTAGCTGCATAGACTACTTTTCGGAGAATAGTCTTATATTTACGAAAATAATTATGGAATTCGGGTGGCTGGTTATAGCGTTTTGAAAGATAATATAAACGGCGTTTGTTTTTTGAAGAAATTCTTATCCCTAGGGTGATCCATCTATTGTATTTTTTTGTGTTAATTAACTTGCGTTTTATGGGAAAACTAGAGTTGTAATGTTTTAGGAATGTTGAGATAAATACATTGAATTTGTCGTCGGTGTTTTGGCAATTGTAAACATCTTTCCATGTTTCTTCACGCAAATAATTTACGAATATGGATTTATTTATGTCATTAAACTCTCTTGTAAATTTGTAAAGGATTTTAAGCGGTTTTAGTGTATTATTAATAGTCAAGGAAAGTATTTCTTAGGAAAGCTTTTCACTTAAGACGAAAACTGACGTTATGGGAATTTGTTTCACGACACTCGGGGCAATTCCATTTTTCTTAGTCAGTTAAGAAAATATGGAATGTCACGAGCTCTCCGTATCCCTGAATATTCAAAATGCAGACAGCACTTATTCAGAGAATACGCAGCAAATTCAGCTTCCTTAAGCATGTTGATCGATTTTTGAAGGGTGTTTGAATTAACTACAATTTGTAAATACTCGTTTATTCGATTCCCTAACTTCACGAGATCACAGTTACCCTGAACTGTCGTTTCAAAGATTTCATTATTAAAGTTTTCAAACTATTAGTGGCCAATACACTGAAAACTTAAATATCACTCAAACTTGAGTAGGATGAAGATTTTACCAATTGTTGCATTCAGTGTGGAAATTAAAACAGAGGCACATATCTGCGACTTTTGTTCAGACTTAAGATGCGCGCACTCTTTAACTATAATCCTGCGCATTCTTTCCCACCTTAACACCCAAGACCGTGCTAAGTAGATATTCGAAAAATTCCTAGAAAAATGTATATTTGTTTAAAAAACGTCTCTTTTAAGTGAATGATTTTCCTTAAATAAGGACCATTAGAGGTATTCCTAATTTCAATCCAAATTTCTGGCGTCACGACTTAATTATTCAATTTCACTCTTGCCCGACCATATACTACTGGATTTCAAAAACACAAATGGATATTCCTGAAAACCAAATGAAAATATTTTCCAATGCCTCATGTATTCGGGTCAGTTAGAATCAACTATTGATATTTTATTATTCTGTAGTTAAAAGTACGCCGACAATAATCTACATACCTATAATAGCGAATGTATGGATGTGTATAGTCCACCATAACTCCGAAAATACCTGGAGCAATTCCAAACAAATCTGATACACAGATGACGAATCCAATGTTTTCTGCATCACTGAGATAGTGATACGCCTGATACCGTTGAAGTCTAAATTCAGCGACCTTAATCGGGGGTGAGAAAAGGGGTGACAGGAAAAAATAATTGCCAAGGACCCATTTACGTCGGGTCCAGGTTTTCACAGTTTCAGAGTTGAATACAAATATACTACCTATGTTGTTATGCTTCAGTCCAGATCACGGGGGCGGGAGTACGGCACCCTTTAAGGTGAAGTGAAAAGGGCAAGACATGTAAAAATAATGGAAAATGGAAAACCGATATTGGTGTCGAATACATAGTTTACGGGGATTCTCAGATGAATAATCAGATTCCTAATGCCGTTATGTTCAAGGTCGGCCACATAGGGTGAATGACACCTAGAGGTGGAAACATTCGATATTAAATTTGAAACCATGGTTTTCGGCGCCCTGGAGATGGATAAGGACGTCCCCTATACTTTGTATGTCCCCGATGCTTTGTATGTTTACAGTCAGTTCCCATTGGAGATAATATAAACCTAGCATCCCTGAGGCAGGTTTGGAAATGGGGACAGGTAAAAAACAATCAAGAACGACCGATATTGGTGTTGCTTTTGTGGTCTCTGAAGTGAAAAGTTGCACTCTCAATGTCAAATAAGTCCACGATCATCCCTTACAAGGCAAACACCCTTCAGGGGATGAAATGTAAAAATAATCGATTATGACCTATATTAGAGGTGAGACCATATTTTTCGAAGCTTCTGAAATAAGTTGCGATATTCCTTATCACCCCTCATAGATCTATACCACCTCTTGGGAAGGGGGTGCTGTTAAGATCAACATAAGATCACATCGGGGCATCGTAACTTTAGATTTGTGATTGGGAAGGACGAGACGTTTACTTAACGTGTAACGACCGCTATTCGGGTCGAAACATGGCTTTCCTGATTTTAGAGTTGAATAATCACACTCCTAATACCACTAGTAACAGTTTACATCATATGAGGTACACGACACCACTAGAGGCGGGGGTTGGGAATAGGTGGCACGAAAGAATATCGAAAATGGACCGTACAAGTGTAGAATTCGTATCTTTAAGAGTTGCTGAGATGAAAAGACAGATGTTACGTGAGCGTTTGGACACCATTGGGGGAGGGGTGTAAGCAGCTATAGAAACCCCATAGGTGGAGTAAGAAGGGAGTGTTGCGTCAAATATTTAATCGAAAAAGACTGATATTAATTAAAAAGATGAAATTAATCCATAGATTTAGAAGCCTTTCAGTTGAACAGTGACATTAGTAAGTACAAGTCATGGGGGGTTAAATATTCCAAACTCTCGTAAGGATTGACCTGTGTGCTAGGTTAATTGGTGATGTTTTAATTGGTTTCTCTTATGACCAACTTTATTTTGCTTGCACAAGGGTGCTTTAACCAAAGGTTTTTTTTATTCTTGCTCCACGAGTAGGTACTCGAAATGTATACAATCAAGTTTTGTATAAAATTTATATTATTATGAATTTATAAAATTAGGATGCAAAACGTACATTTTAAAACAGTAATATTATTTTGATTTTAGAATATAACGTCTTTTCCTTAGAAAATAGATTGGTACTCCAGGCAACGCAGGGTAATCAACTAGATTAAAATATTTGTGAAGATACATAAATAAAATAGAATGAAGAAGAAAAATGAATTAGGGTGAAATTACAGCCCAGGACCATCTAATTTACTATGAAGAAACTATTACAAAATGTAAAATAATTATATTTAACTGCAGAAAAGAATTAACTTGAAACCAATGTATTACAATAATCCATACTTAGAAGATAAAACTTAAAAATATATATAAAAAAAGAACTATTTTTACTAACTTTAAATGTATAACAACAATTACAGTCTTCAGCTTCTGGGTGGAGTCACAAGAGTTTAGGAAAAGAAATGATAAAAACAATTCTTTACACTACAAAAGTAAAGGAAATGAGGACATAAATAAACATTAAAATATCACTTTTGTAAAAAATCTCAGGGGAAAAAATAAGACACTAAATAAATCGGCCATAGTTGTTAGATCTCAAAAATTATTTACTCTAGAGAGTCATACTTGAATTCAGAGATAACCTAACATACGCCACCAAAACACTACCCTCAAATCCAAAATAACATAAACAAAGCCCAATTAATTAAAATATATCACTTGCCTCTAATTTGGCACGTCTGCCTACAGATGAATTTGATGTCGTGCTATATAAAGATGTGCGACTTCCTCCAAATGCTCCTTCCAATATTGCCTGCAACTCATAGTCATTCACCTACACTGGGATTATTTACTCAGTTGTAGAAGAACAAAAATCATGATAACTGATATGTCTGATTTTAAAAAGTGTACAGAAATTGTTGCCTGAATAAATGTTCCTGCAATTCCACCATATTAAATTTACAATTTTGTAAAGAGTGCCAGATTGTATGGTTTTTACATATTCTTTTTTATCTAACTGTAAAATTTCTCATTTGTAAAAATTAGATTTTTCTTTCAATAGTGGATTATCATAAATTCTCACATTTATTTTTTAATTATCATTATGAGGGCTCTAGTGATGTATTTTTAAGCTGTAACACAATGATTGCCCGATGTGCATTAAAACTTCTAATGTCACTTAGATATTACCAACCAACGTACTTTCTAATGGTTCATCCTTGTTCCACTTGACAACCGCAGTTCACCTCCGAGAGAGGACACTGACTGTCAATGCTCGAAGTTACTACCAATGTGAAGTAAGTAAGCAGTTACTTCTATACAAGTAAGAGGAATTTTCCTCTGATGCCTTGGTAACGCAATTTTTATTGTTTCCTTAAGATGTTTCCTGCCAGAAATTTCCAACCTTTTGCTGCACTGAGCCATCAAAAACCACATCATCACTGTTTAGGCCTGTTAATGGGACAATTGGTGTCTCTCTTAATGCTTCAGGAATGTTTACATCAGTACCATTACACATTTCAAGGATGGAATCCACATTACAAACAAAATGTACTATAAAATTACTTCTGGCTGCAAGTTATGACTGATAACATATTCATTTTAGTAAGCAAATTACCTAGTATCAAAGTGTTTTAAACAAACAATTAATACTAAATGCAAATGCTAAGAGTTAGCTAAATCTTCTTTACTATTGCGGGTTGTATATTTCTTAGAAATATGTAGAAAGAAATGAGCAACTCTGAGAATAGGGAATCCCATTATTCACAGTAAGCATGCTCAACAAAACTTTGTTTCAATTCTTATCCCATCTTTACAGAATATATGAGTATAAGACCAACGGACTCCGTAAATTCACCATTCAAATGATACTCAAAATTTGTCAATAACTTCATATTCAATAAACATAAAACTATAAAACTAACATGCTCATCATTAATTTATTTTGTAACATACCATATTCAAACATCACATTTCAGTAATTTGAAAACAGTTCAGAAATGTACATTCAGAAGAAAAAATGGATATTCAGAAAGAGTGTGAATTTGCTATAGAAAATAAAGGAAAATCTGAGAAAAACACCTTTGATGGAGAGGACATGACCAATGATGGAGGACAACCAGAAATAGGAGAATCTTCATCAGCAGACAACGTGAGTTCCTCTTCGGATGAAACATAGTTTGGTGTCATCCCGCCTGTTCCGTGAAATGATGCTGAGCGTAATACAGGATTTTGGTGACTGAAAATAGAAAAGAAACATTGAAGTTCCTAATTCAGAAATCAATATTAAAGAATAAAACATTAACTCACTAGGAAGTGGAAAAACATGCAAAGAAAAGCCTAAACATATACTGTGACTTTTCACATCGGAAGTAGTCATCAACTTCTTACGGTAATGATAATAATGCTGGTATGAATTTCATGTAGCACGAATAATATTGATTAATGCATGATGCATCTACCTTCAAAGGCGATTATAACAGTAACTACTTTGAAATAAAAATTGAAATACTTAAATTTATTAACTCATTTTCATACACTTACACATTAAATGAAAATCAATTGTTGGATTCATTTAGTTATAACTACTTTTGCATCTTAAGATAAATAACTGTCAATTAATCAAAATACAAGGTATAACTTCATTACATAGTCATAAAGGAACAAACAAATCACGAATCTGCGTCATACATCCGCGTAACACAAAATTCCATAATGTAACAGAGATAGTTTCTCAGGCCCTCCCAGGATACATCATCTGAACATAGCACTGTCCGTGCGGGTGATGCGATGGGCTCTAATGACCTTGTTGTTGACGAGCCCTTAAAGCCCCCCCACAAAAAAAAACAAAAAAAAAACGGGTGATGCGGGTAGGCGAGTTCCAATGAAACTGAGGGTTATGATGGCGGTAGCGTAGCTACTGGTAGGTCCTCCCAAGCCGGACAGATCTCAGTAGAGGAACCAAAGTATGCCTCACAACGTCCCTTCTACTCTGTTACCTTTCCTGAAATGGTGACTGAAATATTCATTAAAATTACGCTGTATTCAATTCACCTACTGCCCTGTAGCAGGGGGAGGGATCCCCAAAGGCTAAGGGAAAGAAACCAAGGGGTAGGGAGGACTCCTTAGTGGTTTCACAACCTTCCTAGATAGGCATAAGGTTACCTCCCCTTTACTATTGAATTCTTTGGTGACACACCTAACAGAAAGTCTCGGAATATACAAGAGACTAGACAAAATAGCAATGATTTAAAGGATTTAATCAAAGGAAGGTTCTTTTGCACAACAATTATCTGTGCCCACGTCCCAATCAATGTAAAATCTGGTGAAGAGAAACATACCTTCTATGACAAACTGGATACAACATTCTCATCAGCTCTCAAGCATGACGTAAAAATAATCGTCGGGATATGAATGCCTAATTAGGAAGCGGTGAAAAACACCAAGCATGGGTGGGAAAGTATAGTTTGCATCATATATGTAACGATAGCGGAAGGAGACTGATAGAATTAGCAATGTCCAAAAATATGAAAATTGCCAGTACCCACTTTCAACATAAGAAAATACATACTGGAACGTGATTGACACCTAATGATTGTGCATTAACCCAAATAGATCATGAACTAATAGACTCCAGACATTCCTCTGATATTTTAGATGTAAGAAGCTACAGGGGTGCGGACATTGACAGCGATCTTTTTATCGTGAAAGCAAGATGTAGACAGAGAATATCACTGGCTGACAGAGGTAAACGACTGTTGGGTAGAAAATATGAGCCGCCTTAAAGATGGTTGGATTGCAAGAAATAGAACAAAATCTGATTGAAGAGTACCATCCAAGTAAAAGATGCACAATAGAAGGAAATAATAACAGCAAACAATCGAATGAAAAGATTTCAGGGAAACAAGATGTACAGAAATAAATAAATAAATGGTTTGATGAAGAAATGAGAGTGGCACTTGAGAAACAAGTTGAGGCAAGAAGAAATAGGCTGAACAAAAATACACAAAACAATGCCCAAGAATACAAAGAGGCTAGGAGAAGAGCCAAACAAATATTCAGAAGAAAGAAGAAACATGAAGATGATCTACAAACACTCCAGGACTTGCAGAACAGAAATGAAACTAGGAAATACTATGAAACAATAAAGAACATAAGATGCTTCCAACAAACCTAGTGGTGCAAAACCATCGCACATACTTTCCCATATACGTTTCTCCGTCTGCAGCATAGAGTGCAAAAATATTCTATAGAGAAAGGGTCATTTCTATCGTGGTCCTCTATAGTTTGGTCGTCTTTTAGTGCTATATTCGCGCTCAAAGTTGCTAGATGACCACATTACTGTCTTATTTGAAATTTTATTGTAAAATAAATATTAATTGTATTATTTCAAAACATATAGCAACATATCAGTCTTTTAAATATCGTAAAAGTGTTATGTCAATGTAATTTTGTTGTAGAAAGAAATTGATGTATTTTCGTGTCTGCAGTATGTTTGCTGTCCTCCTATGTATTTTATCATATCTTTCACTTCAGTTTACGAAAAGAGTATTCTACGACTGCTTGGTACTGTAACAAAACAAAAATAATGGGATATTAACTAACTGATTTAATTAATTTTTCCTTGGATCTAAGTGGTTCCACCAATAACAACCACTGTATTTATGTGGAAAAGCCCTACATTTGAGAAACATCATATTGGAATATAATGAGAAATAGGGTAGTGGTTAATTACCCTCAACTAATTAACACAATGATTTATTTAAACATGAACGTCCTAGTAGTGACGTCATATTTTTATTTTTAAGATCACTTTGAGTTATGATAATTACTCAGACCCCTATGTTGTGGGCGCCACTTGTAGCACAACCTAATTATACCACAAGAATATATGGCAACTAATAACTATACCAGCATTAATTAATAAATTAAACACAATGAAAGGAATTTGTGACGGGCGGGGTTCGTGCCTATTTATTCAAGAAAACACACTTCTGGTATAACTACGCGCAGCATCACAAATAAAATTGGTTTTAATCAACATCTACTACATTCTTCAAAATTACTACTCACTACATCACACAAGCTCACCGACACTTCCCTGGATTCCACCCAAGCAAAAAAAATTCACACATTAAAATTACATAATATTCAGTGACGTACGTACACTGACCAGTCCCCAATCATCGTTTTCTCCTAAATTTACGTTACACGATTAATACTGGAATAACAAAGCTACTTAGTTCGTTGCTGATTAAGGAAACATACTGTCTTTCCCATTCAGTCTGTTATGTTGAAGCACATGCTTTATCTTCGTCCGTAGACTCACTGCTTATCATCTACTTTAGCTGGAAGCTACCAGTACAGTACAGTTACCTTGTTTACAAAAACATTGGTGAAAGGTAGGTTACCTCAGGCCAAACTGCGTGATCGCCTTGGGCTGACACTAGGTTCGATGACCTGAGGGCTGTTGACAGTTGCTACCAGTAGATCCTTCCCCGCTGATTGACCCAGTCGTTACTCATAACCCCATTCATTGATGCCTCCGGCTACCGCGCTCAGGTTCCATGGGTTAATTAATGTCCTCGGCCTTGCGTTCCGAGTCGCGCTCTTCCTACTCACGAACGAAACTCGTGACAGAGTCTTTCCAAAAAATGCGATCAATAGTTCACTAACAAAAGCTAGTCATCTGTCCCGAGGCCACGATCCTCATTGTTTAAAAATCACCAATGACAAAATAAAAAAATCACAGATTTCGTTAATAAATTCACTTGTTAACGTATTAATTAACAAGTGACCGCACTCGAAAATACTAATATTTCATGACAGTATATTTACACTGCTTAATATTATTCAAGCTTTTTAAAGTTTCCTCTCAAGAAGTAGCATAGGAGAAAGAGTATTACGAGTCCCAATCATATGTTGAGCCACCAACAACTCAAGAAATTGCGAAAGCTGAAAAATAAGAGAGCACAGTTTGGGACGCTCACCAAAACATTGAAGTCAACCTAGAAATGAAAAATGCAGGACGTTAGTTAGGTATGACCATCAATATAAGGAAAACGAAGTATATGGTGAATACTGATTCACCAACATCTAATACAAAATTGAACAAACACCACTATGATCGAGCAGAAACCACTAGGATCCATCATCAATGGTAATAACAATGTGAAAATTGACGTGAAAGATAAAAGCGGCGCCAGGTACAATATATTTTCGCCCAATACTATGCAAAAAATATATTTCCGGGAGAACGAAGATATAAAACAATATTAAAACCAATTACTTCCACTTACTTGTGCCATGCCCCTTCCTTTCTCTTTTCTGACCTCCCTTGGTCACCTCTTGTTCTTTTCGATCCCGACGCTATTAGGGTTAGGGTATCTTTCATTTT
>NNCF01127116.1:259553-325526 GCA_002313205.1 Laupala kohalensis | reverse complement strand
AAAAAAAAAAAAAAAAGAAAACGGAAAACAATTTCTAAATATTATATTTTCTAATTCCAGAAACAAAGGATGAAAGGAAAGAAGACAGGAAAGATGAAAAGGGAATGCATATTTTGAAACCCTCCCGAGAACTTAGGGAGGAGCCCCGATATACAGATAGAATTTAATTAATAAATAAATAATTTTTTTAAATAAATAAATAATTTTTTTTATTGTCAAATAAAGTAGACTGCGTATGACCACGAGGACAAACTAATTTACTCTCCAGAAGCAAGCAAGGGACCATCCCATCAATTCCGATCAATGGCACTACGGCAGAGGCGGATTCAAAAATTTCAGCAAAAGTTCCTAGATAAGATAAAAAGTTAGTGTTTGTCGAGGATTAGGTGAAAGTATACCCTCAACATCGGAGCTGGAGTGTTCTTTTTGTTATGATGTAGAAGATCGAAAATAATCTTCGGATTGTGCAAAGCCCAAGGAGGAGTCTTACTGAAACCTTGGTATAAAACATTAGGTGTGCGCATATTTAGGGTTTCTAAAATTTGTTTGGAGCGATATCCAAAATGTTCCGTTGCTCTCAGTCTGTTGTTGTAGAAACGGATGGAAGAAGAAGGATGAAAAACCGCGTAGTGCACCAGATTGTCTGGTAAAGTTAGCACGTGGCAAAAGTGTCGTAGAATGAGGTGTTGCCGCCGGAGGTAAAGATATGGTTCGCCACTCTCGGCATACAAACTCGGAATGGGACTAGTGCGGTAGGCTCCCGTTACTAGTCGAATTCCTGCATGGTGGACACTATCCAACTTCTTTAAATAGCTTGCACGAGCAGAGCTATATACAACGCAGCCATAATCGAGCCGAGATCTTATGAATGCTCGATAAAACTGGTGCTGGGAGTAGCGATCAGCGCCCCATTCCCTGCTCCTCAGGCACTTTAATAAATTCAGAGACTTTAATGTTCTTATTCTTAGGTCTGTCAGATGTTCAATCCAATTTAGTCTCTGATCAAAGATTAAACCTAAGAATTTCATAAAAGGATAGAATTTGAGAACGTTGTTCCCCAGGGCGAGGTGAGGTTCTGCCAGAAGGCTTGGTCTCCTACTGAAAAGAACACAGCGTGTTTTCTCAGCAGAGAAACGAAAACCTGTCGTTTTCGACCAGTGGTATAATCTATTCAGGACGAGTTGGATTTGTCGCTCCGCACCTGTGACACTCTGTGATGAACAAAAGATAGCAAAATCATCGACAAAAAGAGAGTGTAAAACAGGATTCTTTACAGTAGACGTTATGCTGTTTATGGCCACTGCAAATAAGGTGACACTCAAGACTGAGCCCTGAGGAACACCATTCTCTTGGAGAAGGAGATCCGAGGTGTCTCTTCCAATTCTATAGCGGAAGGAACGTTTATCCAAAAAGGACATAAGCATCAGAGGAAGACGTCCTCTAAATCCCCAGGCATAGAGTTGTTGTAAAATGCCATGACGCCAAGTAGTATCGTAAGCCTTCTCGATGTCAAAGAATATTCCGATGAGATGTTGTCTTCGGACGAAAGCATCTTGAATTGCTGATTCCAGGAGAAGTTGTCCAGGGTGGAATGAAACTTCCTGAAACCACACTGTGATCGACTCAGCAAGTCATTCCGTTCAGGATACCAGACGAGACGTCGGTTGATAATTCTCTCCAGAGTTTTACCGACACAACTCGTCAAGGCAATGCTTCGATAACTACTGATGTCTGTTTTGTCCTTACCTGGTTTTAGTAAAGGGATAAACGTTGCTTCCTTCCACGAATTAGGGAATACTCCCTCGGACCAAGAAAGATTAAAGATATCCAGAAGGTATTCTTTTGATTCAAGACTGAGTTGTCTCAGCATTTCATAATGAATGGAATCAGGGCCAGGAGCAGTAGTCGCTAGAGCTGACTCAAGTTCCCACATAGAGAAGGAAGAGTTGTAGGGTTCCCAGTTGGTGGAACGAAAGTTAAAAGATGTGCTCTCTACTACTTCCCTTTCTCTCGCGAAATCAGGATCGCAGTTTGCTGTAGATGTCAGGTCAGCAAAATATTCAGCCATCACTGTTGCCATTTCTCTGTTGTTGGTGAGAATCCGACCCTGATAATTGAGATATTGGGAATTGAGAATACCTACCAGAAATCTTTCGGATTGACTCCCATACTTTAGTGGATATGTTCTCTTAATGGTGCTTAAAAACTCTTTCGAGGAGGTGGATCTGGATTCTTTGATAGTTCTGCGCGCTTTTGCTCTAGCAATCCGATATGTGGCGAGGTTTTCCGGAGATGGACTAGCCTTAAATCTCAGCAATGCTCTACGTCTTGCCCGAATGGCGGAGCGAAATGCGTCGTTTCGCCAGGGGACATGGGGTTTTTGTGGAAAAATAGATGTTTTCGGAATGGATTCTTCTGCGGCATGATGAATCACCTGGGTCAGATGGTCGACCTTCTCTTGGACACTACCCGTTTCTCTGAAGATAGACAGAACGGTACAGTGTCCAATTTGCCTTTCTGAGAATCCATTTCCGTGGCTTGCATTCGGGAACAGTTGTACGTTCCTGCAAGGACAACCAGATAGGATGATGGTCGCTACCATGCAGATCATCTTCTACCCTCCATTGAAAGATATCAGCAACTTCAGGAGAGCAAATTGACAGGTCTATAGCAGTCCAAGACCCGGTGGCAAACGGAAAGTGGGTCATCTCCCCGGTGTTCAGTAGACATAATTCTTCCCGCTCAAAGAGACAATTCAGCTGTCGGGCCCTGGGGCAATCGCTCGACGAGTCCCACAGTACACTGTGGGCGTCCCGAGGAGGAGGAGGAATGATCGATGAGCTGGTGAATTAAATCCCTGAGGGAAGTTTCCGAAAAATCTCGTGTCGGAGGAAGATAGATTGAACACACGGTCATGGCTGGCACGCTATGAACTTTGACTGCTATAGCCTGTATTTGAGTTTGTAGGAGAACAGGTGAGCAGAGGATAGTGTTTCTAATAAACACGGCAACTCCATCTCTTGCTCGATCTCCCGTGGTGTCGTCATATCTGTAGCTGCTGTATACTCGCAGAGGGTGAGTGTTCTGGTTAAAGGTGTGTCTCTTGCAGGCAAATACAGATCGGATTACGACGCGCTAAGAGTTGTAACTCTTCACGTTGAATTCTATAGCCATTAAGGTTGCACTGAAGTATGGAAACCATTACTGTTTCGAACCTCCGGTGTCAGGTTCGTGAATGTGTATTTCCGCGTCACCGTCGGACAATACACGTTCTGACTCCGAGGAAGATAGCACAGAGACGTTCATTTTACGTCTGTGCGATTTTTTGCTTGGTAATTGAACAGGGTTCAGAGGTTTAGCCCTAGAACCAGGCTTTGTCTTTGTGTCTTTGTTGCAGTAGGTTTATTACTACTTGTTTTTTTTGTAGTAGATGGACGCGCTGTTGGTGTTGTTTTAGGTTTCTCGGGAAGGGCTGAGTCATTTTTCTTGCTGCATTTGCACTGACATGTGCACGACGTTGTCGTAGTCACGTCAGTGAAATCGGCCTGAACAGATACGTTTTCNGTTCTTCATCTGTTTTGGAGTCTTGGCTGCGGTGGAGTAACTGGTAGAAAATACAGGGTGTAAAGCCCTGTATTTCTTCCGCGCTTCACCGTACGGGATCTTCTCCGTAGTTTTAATTTCCTGCACTTTCTTTTCTTCAAGAAAGGCGACACACTCCCTGCTCCATACCGGGTGACTGCCTGTGCAATTAATGCACTTTGCAGGCCCTGGGCATGAGACGCCGGGTTCGTGTGCCTCCTTTCCGCACTTTCCACAGGTGTCACGTCCCTTACACGATGTTGTCGTGTGTCCAAACCTCTGACACCTATAACAGCGCAGAGGATTTGGTATAAAGGGACGGACCGGCAGGTTCAGCCATCCAGCCTTCAGTTCTTTTGGTAGTTTAGGACAGTCAAATGTCACGATGAAGGAACTGGTCTTCTCCAGAACACCATTTACCTTCCTCATGATCTGACTGACCTCAACTACGTGGTCAGCCTCCCATTCTACAACTAGTTCTTCTGTTGCCATATCAATCATGTCCCTGCAACTTACGACCCCCTTGCTGTGATTAAGCGCAGTATGGAGCTCGCACTTCATAGGGAACTTTCCCAACAAAGTACATTTTAAAAGTGCCATCTCTTGCTTGTTGATGTTGGTTTCCAACAGCATTGACCTATTACGCAACCTTTTAATTGATTTCAGCTAAACCCTGCAATCCTTTGTAAATATAGAACGGGGATACTTTTTCAAGTGTCCCGTCTATACGTGACATAACAATATAAACATTTTCATGAGAAATGTTCTGTTTCTTATCCTTTGTTTCTGAAGCAGGAGGGCTGTTAACCCTCGGCCGCTTCGAAGACCCTGAGGCGTAATACTTACCTTGCGGCTCGCCCACTCCGCAAGGCAGGGGAAAACAGTTTATTTTTCATTTTGACCCACGAGTTCGGAGGAAGTAAATGTTCGGTGACGTGGAGCCCCCGCATCACGCCACTAAGCCTTGCTCAACTGAGGTGCGGCGGTTGCCCCAGAGGTTGTCCGCTAGTGAGTGTTTGTCTTCAACACCCATTCACCTCATCGGCGCGTAACACACCTTGAGGTTGAGGGTTTTTTTTATAGAGGTTTAATCCTTCCTCGCGACCCGGCCAATGAAGGCAAGATCTCCGCCCTTCGAAACACGCAACTTTCCACCTTCGCGCCAATGGTGGTCGCTGAAGCATGTCCAAAGCTTACGGTGTCCGAGGACTGATGGCGCAATACCAGTCCCCAGCTCGGAACCGTGGGTTTGCCAAGCCCATACTCACTCGAAACTGAGCTCCCTGCTGGGGAAAGAAGAAAGGGAAGAAGGGGAAAATGAAAGATACCCTAGCTCTAATAGCGTCGGGATGGAAAAGAACAAGAGGTGACCAAAGGGGGTCAGGAAAGACAAAGGACAAGTGGCACAAGTGGAAGCAATGCCAAACTCAGCTCGGGGCCCCTTGTTCGCCAAACACGTCCTTACTAGATGTAAGCCCCTTGGGGGGAAAATAGTTGCTATACAAGTGCTTGTGAAGAACTGCTGTGATCTAAGAAAGGATGTCTGCTTATGCTTTATTGATTACGAAAACGCTTTTGACGCAGTAGACCATCAAAAATTAATGCAACTACTAAAAAATCTAGATATAGACCAGAAAGACATTAGATGCATTGAAAACTTATATTGGTCCCAAACTTCACAGGTAAAACTGAACAGTGATATGTGTAATAGCTTATATATTCGGAGAGTAGTGAGACAAGGGTGTGTCTTATCACCGCTTTTATTTAATACTAGCTGATTACCCGGCGTTGCTCGGAATTTTTTTACTCGTATTTACGGTAGAATTTACTTCTGACATATGCACATGCTTTCAATTTTCGTTTTACTGCAACACAAAGGGCACTTCACATTAAGGTCAAAATACATTTTTGAATATTTTTCAAATACGGGTCCAACGATTTTACTTAAACATACTGTATGCAAAGTGTAATTATTATATATTATAAACGCATTAGCGGTATTTCGCTTTAAAGTTTGGTATAGACGTAGTGAAATAATTTCCATCAATGTACTTAAACATTTGTTTACTATTCCAAGAAGCTTGAATATTATTTAACATGGATGAAGCAAAGGTAGAGTAAAATAATATTCAGAATATTATTTTACTTTCAAATCTCTAACAAACGACAGCAGTAACTTGAATTATTGGCTTTGAGCCCGACGAAAACGTTACAGTTCATATTTTATCATATACATTTTTAAATAATGTGTTGTTACCTACACTCGATGTATGTGTATATGTATACACACACATACATATTTATGACGCGTAGTTTTAAGTTTGCCAATGGTGTGAATCCAAAGAGTACATGTTTGTAGATGTCATTTTAATATGTTACTCTTAAAAGAAGAATAGAGGAATGTCTCCAACTTATGTTTCTCTTGGTATCGTGAACCTTTCACCCACGCGACCTCTACGCACTAGTCGTGATCTCTCGTCCGGTGATGCTGCATCTTTTCGCTGCGTAAGCTTACGTATCAGATGTGTCCACTGCTCCTTTTGCCAGATGTTCTTGTTAACGTATTCATGCCGAGTGTCATATTTAATGTTCGTGCATATTGTTTGATGCGTGAGGATGTTATTTTATATTATTGCTTATCCTTCGAAGAATTAACTTGGCTATGTGTTTTTCTTCTTCCAGGTGATGTGTGATAAATCTCTTTGTTTATTTTTCATGATATTTTTAATTCATTGCTTGGTAGCAGTTTCCATAGTTAAAAATAATATTATTGTAAACAATATATTTCAACACTAATTCTTTGAAGAGATAGATGAGCGTTACGAAATAACAGGAAGTAAATAAAACACACAGTATCACCTGTTTATCACCGAAAAAATAGATACGATTAATATTTATTAATATAATTTTGCAATTTCAGATTGCAAAAAAAATCACTCTTTAGATTTTAATTAAATTATATAAGAATATTGATGGTCTGCTTGCTTTGTTTCTCACGTTAATAACATCCTAATTATCTTTATATTTATTAATAAATATATCTTTTGAAACAGAATATAAATCTTACTGATCTTATCTCCAAAAAAAACGAAAGAACAGAATTTGTATGTTACAGGTTCTTTTATATACAAGCCAGTAAAATATTTTTTAAATAAACTTTTTAAATTGGGTAAAATGCAGACCAAAATATAGAGTAACATGTTAAAAACAACCCTCTCCTAATAGTATGCTTATGTCGCTCTCTAGTCCAGACTGAGAAACGTATATGAGAAAGTACGTGCAATGGTTTTGCACCACAAGTTTGTCTTTGTTAAATGCACAAAACTAAGAACCCATTAAATTTGATGATGATTGATTTTCTTCTTCTTAAACTCCTCGCTTAATTTGAAGTATTTCAACACTTCTATTTTTCATAACGTGTTTTCGATAATTTAAATTAACTTTAGTAGATAGAGATATGCTGCCGCGGACTTTTTTGTAGAACTTTTCGAGGCGAAGAATATTGCAACTCATAGTGGTCATCTATCTCTAACTGTTCAGGCAGCGTAAGTGAATATGGCCGATTTCCCCCCACCCGATTTCATCGACATTTATATTCAACTTCATTTTTTATCTTTCTTTTCATACCTTGAAAAAAATAAAAGTTAGTCTATGTTCATCCTGGAGATCTTAACTATCTCTTTGTTAAATTTCAGCACGATCTGTTCTGTGGTTTAGACGTGATTAAGTAACAAACAGACAGACATGCTTTCACATTACGCATTTATATTTTGGTATGGAAGTATGGTTATGGATGTACTAAGAGGTTGTTTTTCGAGAGGCTTTGGAGGATGTGGAGATGGGTATCAAGGTTAATGGGACGTGGATCAAGAACATGCTGATGATGCTGTTCTGATCTCTGATAATATGGAAGACCTGCAGAGATTGGTCTACCTAGTTGGAGAATATACTGCGTCAATGGGCACAATCATAAATACAATAAAGACTAAATTGATGATCATCACAAGGAATCCAAATGAATTTGGAAACTCCAATACAATAATTAATTATACGAAAATAGAAAGAATAAGCAAATTAATGTACGCATATGACTTTTTGACAGCTGGATATCGGACAATGAAATTAAGTATCGCATTGAACAAGCTCGACAAGTGTTTCTAAACTTTAGAAGGGTGTTTTGCTGCACGGACTTCGATTCTTAAAATGCTACGTTTGGTCGATACTTCTTTATGGAGTGGAAGGTCGGACTCTAGGAGCGAATGTCATTCATAAATTAGAGGCATTCCAAATGTGGCTGTAGCGCAGAATGCTCCAGATACCTTGGACAGGGAGAATGACAAATTTAGTATTGATACGTATCAATAAGAAGCGCGAGCTGCTATCTACTATTAAGAAGAGAAAAACTGCGTATTTTGGACATATACGAAATAAAAAATATCAATAGTTTCAATAAATAATCGGGGGCGAAATTGAGGAACGGAAAGGAGTCGGAAGAAAGAGAGATTCCTGGCTGCGGAATGTAAAGCATTGGACAGAACCGCATGATGTGCAGACACTAATCTACACTGCAAGAAATAGGGTTGAAATAAAAAATGTGATCGCACACATCCATTAGAGGATAAGCATCTGAAGAAGAGTGAAATCTTATTTTCTTTACAAGGAATAAAAAATTCCCCATGTTAAGTAGTTACTTTATATGAATAAGTAATATTTCTTTTAACTTTTCTCTACCTTTGGTGGCCTAAGGAAAGTCCAGCGCATATAGTATGCAATATTATCTTGAGAAGAACGTTCTACAAATACATTATATAATAATACACGTTTGCTTGTACTACATTTAATGTTGCATTAAATAAAACAATAACGATATTTTCATGTAGGTTAAGAGCAACAGATGCAATATACATTCTTTGTGAGGGACCGCGTATTATGACTGCGTACGTGTTTTTTTTGTGGGGCTTTACGGCTCATGTGTCACTGGAGCCCGAAAAACTTGTACAGGTTGGGAAAACGCAGTTACGCACTAGGGAGAGTCAACATGACTCTCCCCGCGTGTGGGACTCGTCGAATGATTCAACCCTACCCACTAAGTACCCTCCTGACTTACAACACACCAAAACATATCTCACAACATACATCAAATGGAGGGGGGGCACATAACATGAAGGGGGACAAAAAATGAGGGGAAGGACAAAAAATGAGAGGAATGAGGAAAATGAAAGATACCCTAGCCTTAATAGCGTCGGGATCGAAAAGAACAAGAGGTGACTACGGGAGGTCAGAAAAGGGAAAGGAAGGAGCCCTGCACAAGTAAGTGGAAGTAATACAGACTCAGCTCGGGGCCTCGTGTTCGCCAAACACGTACTTACTATATGTTAGTCCCCTAGGGCGACGCGTACATGGTGACAAGACGGTCATGAGGCATGCTACTTCTTGCTTACATCCTTCTCCCCGGCGTTAGTGTATCACATAAATACATAAAAATTGGTATCAATATATTCACAAAACCTTGATTCGTAACTTTTACACGAAAATCTTTAGTAACAGAGATAATGAATTTCTGTATAAATGTTCACAGTTTACGACATTGAGGGGGGGGGTAAGCTCCAGGGGGATTCTTAGAGACGTTTGTAAAAACGATCTTTGGGAACTGGTCTATCAGTGGGGAAAATTAGCGGAGGTGCCACCACCATTTCGGTGCTTCAATATGAAGCAGTGTGTGGCGAGAGTGTATATCGCTTCGAGAGTCTGATGTCGGGACGCGTGAAGGTCCTTGTTTCGTGTGGAATGGATTCGGTTTAATCAAGCAGTTGCTTTGTTAGATGAATTGTAAATAAATAAAAATCATTTAAGTCTTTAGTCTCCGCTCTCTGTTCGCGTAGGAAGGCGGATGATGTTCATAGTTGTGAATACACCAAGTTTGTGAAGCGTATTAAACACAATACAATGATAAGAACTTCAATATAGGCAGTGTGGCCTATCATTGCATTCTCGAAAATATACACAATAATTAGTTACGAAAAGATCGCTAAAACAATATTAAGTAAAGAACTACATTGAATTTTGATGACACAAATAAGTTACACCAACAAAACTTCAAAATCGCAAAGCGTGCTCAGTGAAAAACAAGTAAATTAAGAAATAAGGCAATAAGTTCATATAGATATCCGCACTGCTAATTAACACTATATTTACAAAATAATCTAGCTAATACTTCGATACCAAAGTACGTAGTAAATTTTATTCAGCATTTTCTCCAAATTTATGTATTGATTGTTTGTTTCCAGGTGCTGAAGATTCAATGTTTACTCCTTTCAAATATTCAAACTTCTGTTGTACCTGTATAATTGAATAATAAATGAACAATGTAACTACTAACCTTGGAGATTCAGGATCAGCTATTGATGCTTGAGTCATGCTCGTACTCATGGAAGCCTTTTTTACAGCGTCTTTCTTTTTACCTTCTGCAGCAGCTTTCATGGGATCATAACTCTTCCGTCTTTTCCAGTTCTGGAATTCAACTTCACGAGATGATAACGTAGAGTTACTGCGACCGCCAGCAGTCCGCTTTGTTTCTTTTTTAACTACCGTCGGCTTTGATGTTTGAAGATTCTACAAAAAACATCAATTCGCAATAAATGAAAGAATAACACTTATGCGCGTAAACAGTGAATAGTACAAAACACATCCTTCTTTACATTTTCTGAAACTATAAAGATTTCATTTCCTGATTATTTCTTAGATATCCATATTTTGATGATAATTTGTTATCTGTATAGTACCCATTTACCAGTAATGCAGGTGTCTTCATCAAAATATATATCAATCTTGAGACTGAATTGTTTTGCCATTGTAATTCCTTGCCAGAAAGTGCGTCGGTGTAAAGATGCCTCTTTCCAAAAAGTAATTCAATTACCACATTTTCCGCTTTTAACAATGGTTGAATAGAAATAAATGCCAATCTTAATTTAACTACTTTAGCAAATGAGATTTCGTTCTTTAAAGCGAGATTACTTTTTAGAGATAAAATTTTGTAATAATCGTATTTAAACAAAGTACTTGAAATATGAACAAAGAGCAAAAGAGAATGAAGTTTGAATGAGGTTAATGAGGATAGTGAAGATTACACATGATCTTTACTAATAAAAGTGAATTATTTGGAAAGTCTGAGGTACGGGAATTGGGAAAAGCAACCAAGAAAATAATTTGAAATTTCAAAGGACTTAAGGGTTATGGCAATTAAAATTGTCTGCTAATCAGAAGATGTGAATCTTCACTCGCATGACAGTTGACTGTGAAGCTTACTAATGTGTCCGCCTGAGTTCACTTGTGTTACGTGATTCTGGCGTGACCAAATCCTAGGAACAAAATTATATAAAGGCTAAGAAGAACATTATATTCAAGTCATTAACCTAAAAGTTAAATGAAAACTAAAGAAATCAGAGGTCTCATCTATGATTTTTTTTTCTGAGTAAAGTATGTGTTCTTTCTGCCTGGATTCGTAATTACCTACATATTGGCATTCACTGAAAACTGAGTATTTTTATAGGTTTTCTTCGTGGTGTTTAATTTAATAACACAAAAGTAGTGAAATACTAAAATAAAAAAGTACTAAAATCGAACAACCGGATGAAATCCATGTGGAATATTGTTAAAATTACACGTCAACTTCTGAAAACCGCGAAGAAAATGTTTCTTTACTAAACGATGGCAAAATCGTATCAAATCCTCAGGACATCGCAAGTTTGTTTAATTCTTACTTCTCAGAAGTTGGTAAAATAACGAACTCAATATATCCAAATCAATGTCCTCCAATTATATCCACCCACATACCCAATTCTATGTTCACTTCCGAAACTAACGCCAGTGAAGTCATGGAAATCATCAGCTCTTTAAAAAACAAATTTTCACAAGGCATAGATGACATACCTGAGTTTATTGTTAAATCTTCGTCCCACGCTATATTAAATCCACTCGTAAATATTTTTAATAGTTCTTTATCGGAAGGGGTGTTTCCCAACATATTTAAGAGAGCTAAAGTGAAACCTTTACACAAGAAAGGAAACAAACTTAATATTGGAAATTACCGACCAATATCTCTACTACCCACTTTCTCAAAAATCCTAGAAAAATTGTTCTATAAGCGTCTTCTAGATTTTTTATCAAAATATAACATTCTCTCTGACGATCAACACGGTTTTAGGAAATCCTTTTCCACTACAAGCGCCATATTTTCCTTCTTAAACGATGTTACCACATCTCTAGACAGTGGAGAAAATCCTCAGGGTGTTTTTCTTGACTTATCCAAAGCATTCGATGTCATCGATCACGGAATTCTCCTTACCAAATTGCATTCTTTAGGCATTCGTGGACTTCCACATCAATGGCTAACTTCTTATTTAAAAGATAGATATCAACAAGTAGAAATATCCTATACTAAAAATAAAATACTTGAGCGTTGTCTTTCAGAAACAAAGCCACTTACTTGCGGAGTACCCCAAGGATCAATTCTCGGCCCTATACTCTTTTTATTGTATGTGAACGACATGTCATCATCCACATCAGATTGCAAAATGGTTCTTTTTGCTGATGACACTAATTTACTATGTAAACACGCCAATGCTCAAAAAGTTTTGTCTAACCTTTCGACTTGGTTCCATGCAAATCGTCTCATTGTAAACACTGACAAAACAGTGTCTATGTCATTTCACAATAGTATCACAAAATCTTTACCCCAGGTTTCTCTTTCTTTAAACGGAACACAATTAAAAACTGTTACAAATACAAAATTCTTAGGTCTCCATATTCAAGACAACCTCAAATGGAATTGTCACATTGACAATCTTAATTCCCAATTAAGCAAATTGTGTTACGCATTCCGAATCTTAGTTAACGCAGTTAGTCCACGTATTTCCCGTTGCGTATATTTTGCAAACGTTTACTCCCATTTACGTTACGGCATTACCTTCTGGGGTAATTCCGGTCAGAGTATTCAAACTTTCAGAATTCAGAAGAGGATAGTTCGGATAATTTGTAAATCTCACCCCCGAAACTCTTGTAAACCTTTATTCAAGGAATTAAATATCTTAACACTTCCCTGCATTTATATTTATGAAACGGTCGTGTTTGTTAAGACCGAATTACTGAAGTGCCACCCTTGCTTTATACGAAACAGTCTCGTTCACGAACACTATACACGCAATAGTAGTAATATTCATCGCCCTAGAGTGTCAACCACTCTTTGCCAAAAGGGACCATACCATTCGGGAATCGTTCTATATAATTCCCTGCCCAAGAATATAAAAGATATTATGAAATTGAATATCTTCAAATCCGCGGTTAAAAACTACCTCCTGCACCAGTGCTTCTACACTGTAAAAGAATTTATTGATTTTAACAAAAGTTAAATTAGTCTTGTACTTTATCACGCCATTGCTGTAGTACTTTTTAAACAACTTATAACAATTTCAAAAACTATTTTCTTGCATGGTTGTGTCTTATGGCTCATATTAATTTAGTTTTGTGTATACTCAACTTTGGTGGCACGTTTGTGTACATAAATTCTGTAGCCCCATCCTGGCACGGGTTTTTCTCCGTTTTTCCTTCTGGTAGAGGCGGATTTATCATACAGGTTCTCTAAGCTTTGTCTATGGGGCGTGTTTATTGTAACAATAAATCATGAATTTAGTGTTATTTATATTTTTTGATTTTTAAGCACTATACTCAGAATAATCTATAGTTCGATAATAACTTACATGTAATTTTTTGCTTAAAATTACAAACATATTGACATTCTATTAGTATTATAACTCGCAGCTAACTTTTTATCTTATCTAGGAATTTTTGCTGAATTTTTTGAATCCGCCTCTGCCTTAGGGCCCTTGATCGGAATTGATGGGATGGTCCCTTGCTTGCTTCCGGAGAGTAAATTAGTTTTTTTTCCTCCACGTGGTCATACGCAGTTTGTACTGTTTTTTGACAATAAATTTATTATTATTATTATGGAAACTAACAAATGAATTTAGAATATTATATAGAACCTCAGACAGCGTCGGGCAAAATGAGCTAAAAAATCCAGACTTGTTGAGGTGTGTTAATTCCTTCTGCAGGGTAAAATACATCAATTCTCATCAACAATTTTTCTTTAAATGTTGATGTAATTTGTACGTTTGTTTAACAATGGAAATGAATAAATTGTTATTATTATTATTATGATTTATCTGGGAATTGTTTTAAAATTTTGAATGTCCAGTAATGATTGTTTTATGATTTATTTCTAATGCCGGGCAACACCGAGTATTTCTGCTAATATTAAATACATACTGGTCCAGGATGGAGAATTCGACACGTGGAAACTGGGTGACGAGAGCGCGAGATCAGGAGTAGGAAAAATTGTAATAAATGAAAAGATTTTAATACACGTAGACTACTTAAAAGCAAATATGGACAAGCTAAATAGAAGTCTAGTCAACTTTTCTGGAAGAATACACACAGATGTGGAGAAAAGACTTATTCGGGCAATAGACGATACACACAATTTGCTGACATGTAGAATACACGACGGAATACATGTAGTTCAGAAATGTTGCGTAGGAGATATTATGGGTATAAGAGATGAATTTTGGGATGCTGAAAGTTGAAAGACGATGTATAGAAATAGAAGAGAAACTGAAAATTGGAGAGATCTAGAAAGTACGTAATATACAGTAATCAATGAGATGGGGTATGGAAAGGACAGACAGGTATGTGCAATACATTGTAGACTGGAGAGAAAGTAATTGCCGGGGTAAGACCGGTTCCTACGCAGGAATAGTGAGGCGAAGAGAAGGGGGAAAGGACAAACAAGAGGGAAGATCGTCAAACTGGAAAATGTACTAAAGAACAGTTCCATGTTAGGGAGAAAAATAAAGTACGAAACTGAGCCAGTGGAAAACTACACTCAAAATTATCTCGTTAAGGAAAAGCAGGACAATACTTATAATACGTAGAGTAGAAACATGTAACAAGAGTTACTGGGTTGTATCGTCTAACAATAAGATGACAATAACGAGGGAACAACAGCAGGCGAGAGGATGAAAGTTTTACAGAAAAACGGAAGAGGGGCAACTGAAAAACTGGGATCGGACGGAATGATATTTCGATGTGTAATTGGCCAAGGAAGAGTACAATACTATCTTTGTACGAACAGAGTAAGAGAATTAGTGAGACTTCTAAGGTGTTTCCACGGCCATAGTATCGGCCACATGGAAAAACTAATCGTAAAAATGAGGTTGAAGTATATGGAAATTGTGTAACGGGTGGGTACAGTGACAAGGAGTGTATCGCGAAGGACGAAACGCCAAAGTCTGTTAGCTGTATGCGAAAGGCAAAAGACGGAGGTAATTCGGTAAGGTCATCCGCACCCAAGACTTTCATTAGGACTGACGTAATGTCCACTTTCATTAGGACTGACGTAATGTCCACTTTCATTCGGCGAGATCTGCAGCAAACAGGGTAATACAACGAACTGTGTAACGGTGTAATACGTGCAGATAACAAACAAAATCAGGAAGGAGGGCACGGTCAAGGTTTATAAATATCAGAGGAGTGTAGGAAAAGGTAAGGCATTCGACCTCCGTTTGGCCTTCGACTCGACTGAAGTTCGGCGCAAGTGGCTAGTGTGAACTGTGCGACGTTAGCAGAAACCATCCGCACACGGGTCGATTTCTCTGTAAGCCTCAGTCGCGTGCCGTCCTCTCCTATTAGCTACTTGAGAGCTCATCCGTCTGAGGGCCGTTTACGAGTACTAACATGGGAGGTGCAAAACTTTACTGAGGTCAGTTTTCGTTTACGAGTACTAACATGGAAGGTGCAAAACAAGAACATCTTGAAAGTGACATATTGGCTGAGTTATCAATTATTAAGGTAAAAAGGCTCATTATGTGATTTATCAGCATACATCATAATCGGTGTTGACATTCTACATGCTGCGTTTAACATTTCTCGTTTCCCTTTTTTGTTTATACTATTAACTAGGTGAAGTTCAACAACTAATACATTTCTACTGTTAGAATATTTGATCGATTTCAATATCTTTACGATCTTTCTTTAGACAAACTACGTTTGTTTTACATACATATTCACACGAAAAAATAGACGAAAATATAATAACTATTAGTATGTTTGGTTTTTGCTTACAATTACATGGCTTACTTTACTTTTACAAGTACTTATTAATAAGATTTGTGCATTATTGTTTGGTTTTCTTGAAGACAATACAATATTAAAACACATAATTATAAAAATAGAACTAAAAAATATTGTAACTTTGAAGAAATGGACAATAACTATAATTATTATAAAATAACAAGTTAACATCAAGCTATATGAGAAGGTATATTCTGTATAACACGATTTTTTAAATTTATTCTTCAGTACAAATTTTGAGTTAAGTATATTTTTCTTTCTTACTCATCTATATTCTTGTTAACTGTGGTGTACGTACCACAAAATTGAAAAGCGCGCGCAGTGAAAGCGCATTATCGGGTGAAGGCAGCACAGCGCTTATCGATGTGGTCCCAACAGAAGGAATGAACGCGCTCACCGTCTCGCCTCACGGCGGGTCAAGAGCAGGCTACTCCTGCTACCATCCTACCCGGAGGCGGAGGCGTGGTACCGGCCGACTACGCTTTTATAAGCGGGGGCACGGAGCGGCAACTGGCCGACGGAGATTGAGAGTTACAACTGCTACTACGCCTCTACCACCACGACTAGGCACCTCTCTACTCGGAATACTACGCCACTGGATACTGGACCGACACTACAAGGAATATCGGCGCGACTGGCAATTCAACGGCAACTGTACTGGATTTCGGCATAAGAAGGAAGTCTCTGTATTCAACGACAGACTGGCTATATTTCTGGCATTCGAATTAATAGAAATTATTGAAAGAAAGATAAAATAAACCACATTTTTTGAAAAATGCGGGAAAGAAAATCATCCGTCTAGAACGGTGATTCCCGATCTCTGGAACGTACTGTACATTGTTTTTTTCATTTCTGTGCTTGCACGATGTTCAGTGACGAGTAATTCAATTATTCAACATTTAGATGACGATATGGAATCTTTTACGAATGAATTATAATATAAGACTATTCTGTCGGGGTGATTGGTTTCTGTATTACACAGGTTTGAACTGTGTGTTCCATAAAGAAACCCCCTTCAAAATAAATAAGATTGTAGTCAGGAACGGACGAGTTTTTATTTCATGAAACTGGAACAAGAAAGTTAAGTGCTCGAAAAAGAAACATGTAACATGAAGAAATGGAGCAAGGAAATTAAGCGCTCGCAACAAACATATAACATCTAGTGTCAACTTGAGTCAAGACAACAGTATGACACGTTAGCTCGTCAACAATTCTTGGAAACTAGTATTAATGCAGTTGCCTGCACACTCACGAATGTTCTTTAGTAATCGGAGTTCTTGAAGATTTGGCAAAGACGGGTTGCTTGTTTACCAGTAGCTTGTTCGCCGTCAGTTTGCTAATGCGGTTTCGTGTGGTCAGCACACAGAGTTCATTCACAGTCATGGCTTCGTGTAGTAAAAACACAGAGTTCATAAACTGTCGCAGTAAAACTTAGTCTTGAGACTGAGCTCAGAGCCGGTGAGCGAGGAGATACTTCCTCTGAAGCGTCTCGGTCATCAAAGAGCTTTTCCACTGGAATAACAAAGTTTGTTTTCCATGGAGACTTGGCTTGTGGCAGGGCGTTCTGAAGCAGGTCTGCTCTGTAGAACTTTTTTTTTGTGGGGCTTTACGGCTCGTCGACATTTACGTCATTAGAGCCCTAAAAACTGGTACAGGTAGGGAAAATGCAGTTACGCACTAGGGAGAGCCAAAATGACTCTCCTCGCGTGTGGGACTCGCCGAACAACTCAACCATACCCACTAAAAACCCTCCTGAAAAAACTCCAATATCAACATATCTCAAAACTCCAATATCAATATATCTCAAAACATTACACAAATCATTATAACAATAAAAATAAAAAGAAAGAGGAAAATGAAATATAGCCTTGCGCTGTAATCGGAAAGAACAAGAGGTGACCAAGGAAGGTCAGGAAAGAGAAAGGAAGGAGACTGGCACAAGTGGAAGTAATGCCAGACTCAGCTCGGGGCCTCGTGTTTTCCAAAGGAGATTGAGAGTCGTTACTAGATGTAAGTCCCCTGAGGGGTCTGTAGAACTGCTGAGGCTAGAATGATTTCTGGCTTGCGATCAATAACGAATGTTACCTTGGTGACCTGATTCGTCGAGAAAATCCTCGTACGTCACTTGATAGCAATTATTGATCTTCGAGAAGGTTCCTAACAGCATTCTTAACATTTCTTGTCTTGATCTTTTAATATTTCCTTAATATTTCTAGTCTTGGAATGTGTAAGTGTAAATACACATTTGTCTTGCCTTGGAATACGTATACATAAATTGGAATACGTTCGGTGTTCTGTGGAATATGTGCAGTACGTTTGGTATTTAAGTATTCCATGTAATATGTAGCAGTGTTGCTACAAGACTAATGACAAAAAAAGAGTTTCTGATAGTGTAAAAGTTGTATCTGCAACAAACGTGTCTTCAATTACTGAGTAACTTGAGCTGAAGATAATTTGTTAGAATTTTTTAAAGTTAATCAAATCTTAACTTGATTATAACAAATATACAGTACATTACATGCGCTCTTTTCAGAGAAAAAATATTTTTGTTAGTTTTGAGAGCGAGAAGAAGTGACGTTGCTTATCTATGATAAATAATTTTATGTAAAATAATTTTAACTAAAATAAATTAATGTGATTATTACAAACACTCCGTTAAATTATATTATAAATAAAGCATCAAATGCTCTGAATTTCTAAAAATACAGTGATCTATGAGTTCGTCGATAACGAAGAGTACATGAAAATTTTTTGTATGTCGCTCCGATTATAATAATCGAGAAACCGTCAGAAAACGTCGTAGAGCTCTCAATACTCTTCGCGATTCACAGAAAAAATGGATATCGGAATACTATATTCATTAAAATGAGAACTCTCCTTAATAGACTAATTAGACTCTCCTAATTATATTGGAAGCAATATAACGTACGCGTTAAGTTTTCATATCGAGGAGTGCGCTAGTATATGCAATGGCAGAACGCTTATATATACGCAACTTTTCGTTATCTCCATTTACCGATTTCACTCTTTTCCGTTTTTCTCTGTTGTTATTAGAAGATATATGTTAATGTAATGATGCTTTCCCTGTACATTTATTTTTGCAAGTTCCCTCATATTATTGACAATCATCGTTTTTATACCTCATTTTCAAGTTAAATGTATGATTTTTCTCTTTTCGGCTACAGAATTTTTATCATGATTTTTCAGCCTCATATCGATTTTATATTGATGAATAGAGGTCGTAGCTGGTTTGAAGAGAGAACAGACCGCATTCCTCGAAATAGCATGAGGTTAGTTTCATTATTTAGTGTAGAAGATTACACAAGTCAGTACAATTCATAACATTTTACTTGTTAATAGTGAAGAGAATAACATAGGTTCTCCAGGCTTTGTCTAGGGGCGTGTTTATTGTAACAATAAATCGTGAATTTAGTGTTTTTTCAACTCTTATGATTTTTAAACACTATACTCAGAATAATCTATAGTTCGATAATAACTTGTACATGTAAATTTACAAACATATTTGCGTTAAATTACAAACATATTGACATTATATATGTATTATAACTCGCAGCTAACTTTTTATCTTATCTAGGAACTTATGCAAAAAAAAATTTGAATCCGCCTCTGCCTTAGGGTCCTTGATTGGAATTGATGGGATGGTCCCTTGCTTGCTTCCGGAGAGTAAATGAGTTAATTGTCCTCCACGTGCTCATACGCAGTTTGTACTGTTTTTTGACAATAAATTTATTATCGTAACCATAACATATTGATTTGTGTCTTAATTATTTACTGAAATAGGTGTAAAATCACTGCTCATCATATTTAGATTCCAGATCATTTTACAAGTTGTAAATGGTGTCTAAACAAGGGGAAACAACATTTCGTAATGAGATGTTTTTTGTTTTCTTTTGTGGGGCTTTAGGGCTCGTCAACATCGAGGTCATTAGAGCCCTTAAAACTTGTACAGGTAGGGAAAACGCAGTTACGCACTAGGGAGAGCCAACATGACTCTCCCCGCGTGTGGGACTCGTCGAATGATTCAACCCTACCCACAAAAAACACTCCTGATCTACAACACACCAAAACATATCTCACAACNAATGAGATGCATGCTGTTTTTAAATACTGAAGTGAATCATTGGTTTCAAAAGAAGACAAGGATACACCTCAACATACTATTTTCAAAATACGACTCATCCAAAATAAAAACTTTTATACAAAGTTCTTAAGGTAATAAAGCAGTAAGAACTAAGATACTGTTGGTAAACACTTGTCTACATCACAATAAGCTTGCAAAGAAAAAATATTTCTATTTTTTATAGACAGGGCTACTTCAGTCTTCTTGAAAGATTATGTCAAACATGTCGTGTTTTGATTCTAGACAACTCAAATATAATTTGTAATACTGATGTATATAAACTGCCATAATCTATCTCTGCATTTATATTTACAGACTATGTCACATAACAACTATGTCACAAGTGATAATATTTTATTAGGAATTAATTGCGAGACAGTCCCCAAAAATAGTAAAGTTAAGTGTGTGAATTTCCATTTCACAAACTTATTTGTTTGGAGTGAAAATAACAGTAAATGAACTTTTCCTTCATGCCAGAGGTACTGTCATGTGTGCTAGAACTGCTCCCTCTTATGCGAATTTATTCACGGAATTCCTTGAAAAGGATTTTCTTGCAAAAACTGCTCTTCCACTTCTATGCGTGAGATACATGGAAGACATTGTTGTTATATTTTGGACTCATGGACATTAATTCAGATACATTATAAAAATTTGAAATGTTTAATCATACTGAGTAACATTCACTTTGTACATCTCCCACACAATAAATTTCCTGGCATATTGACTTGCACTGAATGGAAGATCGTTGGGATTCCTACGTCATCCATCGATACACGCCGGTCATTACGAATGATTTGTTCCACAGTGCACTGCGACTGCAGTTGACACCTCCGCAGGATGACCATGACACTCCCCCATACTTTGCCTTCCCTTGTTAACTTCTGGATCCAATTGAACACAACTTTTCATGAGAAAAAGTTGTCACGATATATGGGATGCATTTCGCAATCCAAAGACAGTCCATTGGCTCACAAAAAATCGCACACCTGAACGCTATTCTTCTCATGTAGTCATGCAACACAACCGCCGCTGTGCGCTAGATGCCTCTCATTAACTGCGTTTCTACGAAATGTCACGAAGCCTATACGTCAAACATAGTATTATATTTTAACAACCAACACTCAGGAAGAAAGTAAACAAATGAAAAGACGAATTTCTGCCTACGTTTCGACATTTAATACGTCTTCCTCAGGGCATCACTATAAAAATACATAAAAGAAACTACAGTTACACAAAATATACAATATTACAAAACACAGTATTATCAAACATCACACACAATTACAAAATTACTTAATGAACATAATCAGTTTGAACACAAACAGATACCATATAGATTTTAAAATACCTATGTAACAATTATATACATTTGTTTGATTTTAGTGTTTATGTGGTTTTGTAAATTCTACTACACACATTATCATATACATTAAGGCAACCTGCTATATCTGTTTAAGAGCATTGTTTTTTTTTATATGTACAGCATCTCCAACTATTTATGTATCCTTTCATCCTGGCCTGTCTGCATGATAATAGAATTATGTGTCAATATTGTGTTTTTCAGTGTAGGCATGTGTGGCTAATGCTGTGTTCTTTTTGTTAGATTTTATCGAGTGTTTATGTTCGTACATCCTGGCTCTGTAGTATTGGGTGGAACATCCTATATAAGTGGCACTGCAATCTAAACATAAATAAAATGTTTATGTTTTATAAATAATATATATGTTATATAAATAAAATTAATATATATGTTATATAAATAAAAATATATATGTTTTATAAATAAAATGGGATCCAAGTTCTTTAGGTATCGTGTCCTTGAGATTAGAAATATATTACCTACTTTCTTCTATTGTAAAATGAGCATTTCATTTGAGATTGTTGTCTTAAAGTTTTTGATTAACCTTTCACTTAGATGATTAATATATGGAAGTTTAACATATTTGACTTTAACATTGTCTAGTGTTTTACTGATGGTAGTTTCCTGTGTATTGTTAACACATTACACACTTCATTAATGAGATTATTAATTAGCCTATGCGGAAAGTTGTTAAGATTAAGAACTTTGTAATAATATCTTTGTTCGATTCATAAAGATTCATCACTGAGAGAATTTACTTTGTTAATAAAGTTGTAAGCTCAATTCATTTTTTGGTGGTTTGGTTGGTTAGAAAAAAAATTGATAATACTTCCTGACAAGCAAGGTTTTTGGCACCAATTGGTAATGATTCATTCATTTTGTAACCGGTGTACCATTATTTCCAAGAATGGTAATTTGCAATCAGCTTCTTTTTCTACCGAGAATTTTAATCTTTCATGATACGAATTAAATACTTCTAGCGTACATTCCTCTTTGTCTTTGGGAAGAATCAAGAATAGATCATTAATATATATTTTAATAAGCATGATGTCCTGAATCTTTTCCATTGAATTTAAAATTAAATCATTCATTAAAATTTTATCTCAGGCAGGGCTGATTGGTCCATCCATCGGGGTACCAAAAATTTGTTTAAAAATGGTTACATTGTGTGTAAAATAACCTGATTCTAAAATAAATATTAGTATTTCTAAAAAAAAAAAAGTTCCACAGGTATTGTAGTGTATGGTTTAATTTTTTCCTACCTACGTTTAATTATTTGAATGATAATGCTCGAAGGGATGTTGGTGAATAATGCTTGTACATCGAAAGATACCATTATGTCACGCTCATCTACTATGATTTCATCAAGAGTTTTCTCCAATTCAGCTGAGTTAATTATGTCCTATTTATGTTTATCACTGATTCTGTTCAAAATATTATTTAAACATTTTGATAGTTTACTGCACGGGGGTTATTCATACATGATTCAGTAATGGGAAGAAGTGTGGATGAGTATGGTGGTAGTGTAAGAGAAGTGAGTGGATTTTGTTCCATAGTAATTTTGTGGTTGTTTCTTTCATGTATTCATTGTATGTATTATTTTTGTACTGATGCATTAAGGATGACATTGTATTAAACGTCAAAACGTAGGCAAAATTCGTCTTTTCATGTTTTGACATTCTTCCCAAGTGTTGGTGGTTAAAATATAATACTAAGGTTGAGTATACTACTGAACACATTACATACACACACATTATATATTATATATACGCACACACATTTCACATATACACACACACACACCACACATTTCACATATACACACACACACACCACACATTTCACATACACACACACACACACACCACACATTTCACATACACACACACACACCACACATATCACATATATACACACACACACACCACACATTTCACATACACACACACACACACACCACACATTTCACATATACACACACACACCACACATATCACATATACACACACACACACCACACATTTCACATATACACACACACACACCACACATTTCACATATACACACACACACACCACACATTTCACATATACACACACCACACATTTCACATATACACACACCACACACACCACACATTTCACATATACACACACCACACACACCACACATTACACATATACACACACCACACATTTCACATATACACACACCACACATTTCACATATACATACACCACACATTTCACACACACACCACACATTTCACATATACACACGCCACACACACACACACCACACATTTCACATATACACACACCACACACACACACCACACATTTCACATATACACACACCACACATTTCACATATACACACACCACACATTTCACATATACACACACCACACACACACACCACACATTTCACATATACACACACCACACACACACACCACACATTTCACACATACACACACACCATACATTTCACACATACACCACACATTTCACACATACACACACCACACACACACACCACACATTTCACACACCACACACACACACACACACCACACATTACACACACACACATTACACACATACACACCACACATTACACACATACACATTACACACACACCACATTACACACATACACACACCACACATTTCACACATACACACACCACACACACACACACCACACATACACACACACATTTCACACATACACACACACACACCACACATTTCACACATACACACACACACCACACATTTCACACATACACACCACACATTACACACATACACACACACCACACATTACACACACACACCACACATTACACACCACACATTACACACATACACACACACCACACATTACACACATTACACACTCACACACATACACACCACACATTACACACACACACACCACACATTACACACATACACACACACAGCACACATTACACACACACCACACATTACACACATACACACCACACATTACACACATACACACCACACATTACACACATACACACCACACATTACACACACACCACACATTACACACACACACCACACATTACACACATACACCACACATTACACACACACATTACACACACACACACCACACATTACACACATACACACACACATACACACACACACCACACATTACACACATACACACACACACCACACATTACACACATACACACCACACATTACACACCACACATTACACACATACACACCACACATTACACACACCACACATTACACACACACACCACACATTACACACACACACACATTACACACATACACACCACACATTACACACATACACATTACACACACACCACATTACACACATACACCACACATTACACACATACACATTACACACACACCACACATACACACACACATTACACACACATTACATACATACACACACACATACACACACACATTACGCACACACACATTACGCGCACACACATTACGCGCACACACATTACGCGCACACACACACACATTACGCGCACACACACACACATTACGCGCACACACACACATTACGCACACACACACACATTACGCACACACACACACATTACACACACACACATTACACACACACACATTACACACACACACATTACACACACACGCACACACATTACACACACACGCACACACATTACACACACACGCACACACATTACACACACACATTACACACACACGCACACACATTACACACACACATTACACACACACGCACACGCGCGCACACACACACATCACACATTCACAGATCGGATGCAAAAGTTTAGGAAAAACATTACCTATATTATGAAAATACTGGTTAAGAAACTTGTAGAACTAGGAATTGGATATTTTTCCGGATAACAATTCTTGCACAGTAAATATTGTCATACAATAATTGATTTCCTGAATTTTAAGTGAAGAAAATAACAAATCGCCATATATAAGCACAATCAAAAATATAATTCAAATTAGTAATACAATTCTGGGAGATCTGTCGCACAGACTTAAAAGAGGTAAGAGATAAATTATTACAATTACCCAAATCCAAAATTTCAACGAACCTGGGCAGAAGGTTTGGTGGTTCTCATACTAAACCTCCCACTATCAGTCCTTGAAAATGCTTCGGGTTTAGGACTCTTTGCTTGAAACGTTTGTTGAGTAGTAACTTTGTAAGGCTCAGTATTCTTCTTTGGTTTGTGGGTAACTACAGAATGTGTTTCAGTCACGGAAGGTTTCTTTTTTTTATCTACAGCAGGTAATTCTTGTTCACAATCTAATCTGGCTCTCCGTAAACTGAAACAAAAGAACCAACAACTTCGTAAAGGTGACTGAAATTGACAAGTGAGTGAGATGGGTTTATCTTAGTCATAGCTTGTTCCTCAAAGAAATAAAGATGAAAAATATAAAAGAAAAAAGAAAGTAGTGGTGCAAAATCATTGTTCATACTTTCTCATATACGTTTCTCAGTCTGCACTAGAGAGCAACATTAAAGCATTCTATTAGGAGGGGGTTGTTTTTAACATGTTTCTCTATATTTTGGTCGTCTTCATTTTACCCTATTTAAAAAGTTTATTTAAAAAATACATTTACTAGCATTTATATAAAAGAATATCTAATATACAAATTCTGTTCTTTTGTTATTGGAAGATATAATATCAGTGAGATTTATATTCTATTTCAAAAGATACATTTATTAATACATATAAAGATAGTTAGGCTATTATTAACATGAGAACAAAGCCAGCAGACCATCAATATTCTTATCTAACATTCTTAAATAAGCAATTGTTGTATATATGTGAATGTATATCTTGGTTCAAAGAATTTTCACCAAATTTGGTACATACAGGGATTTTTACCCCAGGAATCCAATGGGCAAAGTACCCATTTGGTGAAAATTCGTTTCTTCCGGAAATCTGCGTACCAGAAGTATATATGTAAAGTATATATGGGTGCCACCGGCGGCAGCACTGCTGCTTTCGACACCTACACATGCCCCTACTCCATGCATCACTGATCTTGGGCGTATTTGCATTTGCCGGCAACGAATAGCAAATCAGTAAATAGCTGAAGTACAAACACAACGAAGTCAGCGTTTGGAAAATTTACGACTGCGTTCAATCGAAACACGAGGCGTTTATAGTCTGTGCACGAGGCCAAGAAAATGCTGAACGAAGGCAACGACTCTTATAAGAAAGGAGAGGTCGTTATGCTAGACGTGAGAGGTTTATTAGCAAACGTATTACCTACTTAAATTAGCTGTAGATTCTAACGTTACTTATAGTAACTTTATTAATTTTAACTCGTGTGTAATACTTGCCTTGTTAATAATACATACTATGTAGTTCAAGTGAGTTCTGTAGTCCAGCGGTAACGTACATGCTTCACAATTGGAAAGTCCGGGGTTCGAATCCCCGGGGAAGCGGAATTTTTTAAAATTCATTTTTGTCGATGATATAAGTCTATTTATACATTCGTCATCTTTCTAACATTTTACTATAAATAAATAGTTGCTGAATAACTGAAATGCGAGTAAAACTCCTAAGTTTGCTACTAAAGGAGGTTCCATCGGTAGAAGAATTAACAATGAGAATTCTATGCAATTCGGCACACTAATTTATTTTGATCCCCTGAATATTGTTACGAATATTTATTTTGATCTCCTGAATTTTTCGATTCATTTGACATGGCTTCTTATGAAGATGACATTCGGAATATTTTTAATTATAGCATAACAATTAACAGTGAGAACTGAGTAAAATTAACTTGTTATAAGAAAAGGTTTGAATTAACAATGACTGTCGAAAACATTTACATGAATTGATATATTGATAAATTTATGTCGAAAAAATACAAAATTCCATGGCCAAGCTCTTACAATGTAATTGCATTTGCTCTTGTCAGATGTGGCATATAACACGTTCATTAGCTGCATTTGTCTAAACAAAACAAGGAGCATAGGAACCGCAATGTAACGACTTCCTAACAATGAGACATACATCCACTATAACGTACAGAGGATTGATATTAAGAATTTGATGTTTTCAATAAAACCTTTTCTAATTATTTTCCTCACATAACACTTCGCCACTAAAGTTAACACACGAGACATTAACAAGCTGAATCACGAGTTCAGCGTTGCTAAATCTGAACGTATACTATGGAAATAAAAAATGTGGAATATTAAAATATTGTTCTAGCGGATTTGACCACTGGATTTCCTGTTGAACCTCCTCAATTGACCACCCGCTGCATCATGGAAAGAATCCAAGAATCCGAAAACTCATATTTGCCACTACAGCACATCAATATGATTAAACTGGCGCTTTTCGAGACATATGACTTAAAATTTGTTCTTAAATTGAAAAAAAAAAAACTTTTTAAAATACATACAATAAAAATACTAAACACACGAGGAAAGTCTAATCAGGTAGATCATGTTGTCAAAAAGGAAAGAAAATATAACTTTCTCGGTGGGGAATCGAACCCGGACCTCACATGTACATATTCGAGACGTTGAGACGAAGACAAGTGGTTATTTTCTATTTACTTTCTGTGTATGTTCTACCGGGTAAATAGTGTGTATTTCTATACAATTAGGAATCACTCCTTAAACCCGGACACACACAAAATCATATATGAGCAACGTACACTGCGCAGTCACCAAATTAGCAAAATAGTTACGTATGGAATTATCATTCGTTATATTAATGGTTACACAACAGTGTAACTGAGAAAGTAAACCATGGGTTGAATCCCTTTTCGAAAAATATTTTTTAAATTAATTTTTTCAAGATCACGATTCGCGTGGTGGTACATCGGTACTATATTACAAAACTTTAACGACTGATTGAAAATCATATGGCCATTCGAGCGAAGCTCGGTTACCCAGACATTGAAATTAAATTAAAAAACTAAAGAGTTAATTAATTTGCAATTGCAAAATTATATTAATAAAAATTAATCGTATCAATTCATTAATTTCGGTTAAATAGGTGATACTATTTGTGTTATTTACTTTCTCTAATTTTTCTCCCATTTCGTAACACTCCTTATCTCGACAAAGAATTCTTTGATGTTTTTAAGTGTTAAAATATACATTTACAATATTATTATTTTTCAACTGAAACTGCTATAAAGCATTGAATTAAAAAAATATGAAAAATGAGCAAAACGTTTTCATCACCCGTTACATTTAAGACAAAAAAACGCGTAACCAAGTTTTACAGACAAGTTCAATCTTACCTGCACAAGAACAAAATGATTGGAAAAATGCAAAGTGATGATGGGTGAGGGAGTGAGATGAAAGTTAATTGTTAACAATAATAAAATGATTTAATGACATGCTATAATATGATGAGAAATAATAATACAATACTGATTTCCTAGAGCTGACATCATGACATGGAGAGATCCTGGAAATCAGTTGATTGAAGCTGTTGTAGACTTGACCGGATGGCTGACGTGTTGACAAAGAAAAAGTTGATGAGTAGTAATTCTCTAGTTGCACGTAGGCTCGATCTTGCGAGAAAATGTCGGCTTGGCGACAAGAATAAAAGTAGCGATGCAATGTGTTAGACCTAAATAACCCCTATTGTGAAGGGTTCAACAAGAGAAAATATATGTCGGTTTGGTGCCGACAGCAAAGAATTCGAACTGATGAGAGAGGCGAGATCAGAAGTTTATCCTCTCATTAGTAGTAGTAATCTTAGTAGTCGTGGTTGTACTAGAACTGAATCTCGTGTAGAAGTAGCGTAGAGTAGAGAAGAGACCATGTGGTTTATATAGTTTTAAACTAGTGCGCTGTTGCCAATTTGATTCGATGAATCGATGTGACATTCTGCTAACTCTTTTTGTTGTTGTTGGGGCTTTAGGGCTCGTCAACATCGAGGTCATTAGAGCCCATGCAAGTAGGGAAAAATGCAGTTTCGCACCATAGAGAAGAGCCGTAATGACTCTTCCCCGTGTGTGGGACTCGCCGAATATCTCGACCATACCCACTAAAAAACTCTCCTGAAATCAACAAATATCTAAATAGAAAGATGAAAGAAAAGAAAACAGAATACCAATACATTATTTCACAAAAAAGGAAAACATATTTCAAATATTATATTTTCGAATTAAAGAAACGAACGATGAACACAAAGACAGTAAAAGATGAAAAGAAAATGCAAATTTTAAGCCCTCCCGAGAACTTGTGGGAGAAGCCCCGATCTACTCATAAAATTCAATAGTTAACATTAACATTAACCGTTTCATTTCCGAAAATTGTCGGTAAATCTGCAGCCAGACCAATTCGTCTCCGTATACTTGAGTATCTTCTGCAATCAGTTAGTAGGTGACGCACTGTCAAAGAACAGCTACACTCCTCACAAACGGGTTCATCATCAAGTAGTAAGAGATACTTATGAGTGAGAGGACAATGTCCTATGCGCAGGCGGGTCAGCAAGACCTCGTCGTGCCGGGCTGGCCTACAGGAACTGCTCCATGACTTAACAGAAGATTTGATAAGTCGGAGCTTATTCCTTTCAACAGCTAACCTCTCATTGCTCCATTCACTCAGAATCCTTATCTTGACGGAATTTAGGAGATCTCGTTTTGGAATCGTGGAGAAATCCACGCGATTCCTGAGGCATGCCGTCTTTGCGGAATCGTCTGCTTCCTCATTTCCTCTGATACCCATGTGTCCGGGATCCCAGCAAAACATTATGTTCTTTCCATCACTTTGCAGTGAGAAAAGTACATCCTGGATGTTCTGGATCAGTTTATCAGTCGGATACATGTTCTGGATTGCTTGGAGGGCACTCAGCGAATCAGAACAAATCAGGAAATGTGATCCGACGGAGCACTTAATTGATCGCAATATGGCGTAGCACTCAGTAGTGTAAACACTGCACAAGTCGCCTANCAATATGGCGTAGCACTCAGCAGTGTAAACACTGCACAAGTCGCCTAGACGGTAGCCATAGGTCTCACGGGGAAATACCACGGAGCAGCCGACACCATCAGCCTGCTTCGACCAGTCGATAAACACAGGGATATGGACCCAGTGTTTACAGAGGATTAGGTGAAAGTATACCCTCAACATCGGAGCTGGAGTGTTCTTCTTGTCATGATGCAAAAGATCGAAAATAATCTTCGGCTTGTGCAAAGCCCAAGGGGGAGACTTACTAAAACCTTGATGTAAGACATTAGGTGTGCGTATATTTAAGGTTTCCAAAATTTGTTTGGAGCGATATCCAAAAGGTTTGGTTGCTCTCAGTCTGTTGTTGTAGAAACGGATGGAAGAAGAGGATGGATGAAAAACCGCGTTGTGTACCAGATTGTCGGGTAAAGTTTGCAAGTGGCAAAAGTGTCGTAGCATGAGGATTTGCCGCCGGAGGGAAAGAGATGGTTCGCCACTCTCGACATACAAACTCGGAATGGGACTAGTGCGGTATGCTCCCGCAACTAGTCGAATTCCTGCATGGTGGACACTATCCAACTTCTTTAAATAGCTTGCACGAGCAGAGCTATATACAACGCAGCCATAATCGAGCCGAGATCTTATGAATGCTCGATAAAACTGGTGCAGGGAGTAGCGATCAGCGCCCCATTCCCTGCTCCTCAGGCACTTTAATAAATTCAGACTTTAATGTTCTTGCTCTTAGGTCTGTTAGATGTTCAATCCAATTCAGTCGATGATCAAAGATTAGACCTAAGAATTTCACAAAAGGATAGAATTTGAGAACGTTGTTCCCCAGGGCGAGGTGAGGTTCTGCCAGAAGGCTTGTCTCCTACTGAAAAGAACACAGCGTGTTTTCTCAGCAGAGAAATGAAAACCTGTCGTTTTCGACCAGAGGTATAATCTATTAAGGACGAGTTGGATTTGCCGCTCCGCACCTGTGACACTCTGTGATAAACAAAAGATAGCAAAGTGTGGTATGCGTACCACTAGATCATATTTACCACGGTCGCAGCAGCTGTCGGGGCAGCTCTGGCCGCCCCGGCCGACGTCGTGCCGGGCGCGCTCATGCGAAGCAAGCGGAGGAGGAGCCTCTCTTTCCCCACCAGACGGCCGGCGCAGGAACTCGCCGCGCATGGCCACCGCCGCCATCGGACCGGCGGAACCACCGCCGCCACCGACTCCAGGGCGGCGGGTATATATAGGGCGGCGGATTGGCCCTTCGTGGAAGAGGAAGCAGAGCGAGCCGAGAGAGAACAACGAGCCACTACAACCTACAAGCCATATCTACGACGACAACAATTCAGCATTCGACCCAGGAAAACTCTCACGGAACTACGGAACATTGGATTGCCTGGACTCTTCGATAACGACATTGCTACGCCTCTGGTATTAACTGTAGTCCGCTAGTGAGTGTTTGTCCTCAACACCCATTCACCTCATCGGCGCGTAACACACCTTGAGGTTGAGGGTTTTTTATAGAGGTTTAATCCTTCCTCGTGACCCGGCCAATGAAGGCAAGATCTCCGCCCTTCGAAACACGCAACTTTCCACCTTCGCGCCAATGGTGGTCGCTGAAGCATGTCCAAAGCTTACGGTGTCCGAGGACTGATGGCGCAATACCAGTCCCCGGCTCGGAACCGTGGGTTTGCCAAGCCCATACTCACTCGAAACTGAGCTCCCTGCTGGGGAAAGAAGAAAAAGAAGAAAGGGAAGAAGGGGAAAATGAAAGATACCCTAGCTCTAATAGCGTCGGGATAGAAAGGAACAAGAGGTGACCAAGGGAGGTCCGTATAGATAAAGGAAGGAGCATGGCACAAGCAAGTGGAAGCAGTGCCAGACTCAGCTCGGGGCCCCGCGTTCGCCAAACACGCACTTACCAGATGTAAGCCCCCTGGGAGGAGGAAGAGAAGAAGAAGTAGAGGAAAGAGAAGAGGAGGAATATGAAAGATACCCTAGCTTTAATAGCGTCGGGATCGAAAGGAACAAGGGGTGACCGAGGGAGGTCAGTATAGATAAAGGAAAGAGCATGGCATAAATAAGTGGAAGCAATGCCAGACTCAGCTCGGGGTCCCGTGTTCGCCAAACACGTACTTGGTTCAATTCCCCATGGGGCTAGAAAAATTTCTAGCTTTTCATTTCCATGTCTCAGTTCATATACAAAGTGATTCAGAATTCCTATTACACAGTTATATGCGTTGTAGAGGGGACTCAAAACAGCAATAGTTGGTAATAAACACCTAGCCCGGAAATGCGCCGTTTGGAAGAACAACTACTTTGAAATAACTTCAAAGGATACGCTGCAGGTTCATCAACTAACTCGTACCTGCGTGAACTACTAAAAGTGGAGACACGAGTTTCGTTGCACAAAATGTACCTGCGAACAATGTTCACATACATATGGTCCAAAAGTCCTGGAGTGTCCTGAATCAACTCCATTGCAGTCATTACACGGGCAACGAGATCGTCCTGTGACTCCACAGGGGTCTCGTAAACAATACTCTTCGTATAACCTCACAGGAAAAAGTCCAGAGATATTAAATCGGGCGATCGTGATGGCCAACGAATCGGTCCACCGCGACCTATCTACCTGTCCCCGAATGTTTGGAGAAGGTACTGACGGATGTCGCGTGAAAAGTGGGTTGACATGCAATCATGCTGGAACCACATCATCCGACGGATATGCAATGGCACATCCTCCAAATGCTGCAGCAATACGTCTTGCAGGAAATTCAAGTAGCTGTGACCCGTTAGACGGGGCGGTAGAATACATGGGCCAATCAGATGACCGTAGGTAATACCAGTCTACACAATAATATCTAAACCGATGTTGAAATCGATGGGTATGTGTGGCATGAGGGTTTTCCTCATCCCAAATGTGGCTGTAACGACAGTTAAGCAGACCCTCGTTTGTGAAATGAGCTTCATCTGTGGAAAGAATGATCAGAGGAAAGCTGGAACGTCGACACAACAGTGTAGGAACCACGCACAGTAAACGGCACGTGGCGTAAAACCAGCTGGACCCAATGGCTGCACCCTCTGCAGGAGGCTGTTCATGGAGAACTCGCTAGACGCTGCGATGTTGCGGGTACTCGTTGACGGGCTCTGGTCGACCAGTTGGAGACTGCCTCTTCTACGTCAACAGTGCGGCGCGTCCGGTCATGACTACAATCAGCGCTATTAACCTTGAAGGTACCGATTTCCCGAAGCCGTTGTTGCAATCTTGCAAAAATGGCATGTGATAGACAGGCACGACCCACAAATCGTTCGTGATACAGGCGTTGTGCTAATAGACCATTTCGTCCACTTTCGCCGTAGATAAGCAACATGTCGGTGTACTCGGGAAACGTATACTCTGCCATTTTGTAATGCCCTCTTTCTCGATCGCTCAGTGGAAACTGATGTACATGCGGAACAATTCATTGGATTCTTCTCTGATGCCACATGACATGACGTCACACAAGACATCACGTGACACCGTCCTCAAAGTGTATTGCCTTCCATCATTCAAAGTCGTTTATCTTCCTAACGGCGCATTTCCGGACATGAGTTTATTACAAAATACCAACATCAAGGCAGCTGGACTAACAATAAATAAATATATAAATAATTTATTGTGAAGAGAACTGTTACAAACTGCGTATGACTATGTCGAGGACAATAAAGTAATTTACTGCGACTAATATATAATAAAGCAATAAAAACAGTGCGTTTCCGTTCATGAGTTTTGTTCTTAAGTTGAATTTCTTGAGGCAACGTAAGATTACTTTGTGTATGGCTGTGGTGTATGAAAAGTTCACCATTTGCGGCTAACAACCGCAGTTGTAATACTCGGATACAACAATCTGGATTCTATTTAGAGGCTGTTCCTTCGAAAAATTCACAATGTGTCTAGTGAGTAAACTCGCACAAAAACTGAGCCTTGCTAACACTCGTCATCGTGGTCCTTAGTTGGCCGAAACGAAAATACATACATATAACGAGTGTAAGTAATAAGTGCAAGAAAAAACATTATTTAAAAATTTATATAGTAAAATAATGAACTAGAACACTTTAGTTGGGTTCAAAGCCAATTATTCAACATATTACTCTCCTTTATTAGAGATTTGAAAAGCAAAATAAACATTCAAAATATTATTTTACTCTACCTCTACTTCATCCATGTTAAATAATATTCACGGTTCTTGAAATAGTAAACCAATGTGTAAGTACAGCAAATGGAAATTATTTCAGTGCGTCTATACCAAACCTTCATGCGAAATATCGCCAATGCAGATGTAATACATACTAATTGTACTTTACATACAGAAAATTTAAGTAAAACGTAGGAGACGTTTAAGAAAAACATTCAAAAGAGAACTTGGACCTTCGTGTGAAGTACCCTTTGTTTTAAAGTAAAAAAATATCAGAGCACGTGCATCGACAAGTAAATTCTACTGTAAATACGAAATGCCAATGAAATTGATTTATACATTTACCCAGAAACGCTGCGCACAGACGGACGGACGTCATGCCAAAAACAACTTTTTCATAATCAGGTATCACCAAATCGGATATTTCCACAAACATTTCGTTTTCATTTTTTTTCACGATTACAATACTTTCTATATACTTCATATATGATAAAGTAAATAATTGACATACATTTCAAGTGAATAGAACATTCATTATGTATTACCAATATAATTTTTTCCACAAGTAATGTGAGTAGTTAGTCAAGTTACCGGTTAATACAGGACAGAACGAAACGTACTCTATGGCGACATTTCTATTACTATTGCTAAAGGTCAAGTGAAAAACAATACTAGCGTGTATGTTTTTTTTAAACAGCAAAAAGCAAAGAAAAGGAAATGCATGTGGGTATAAGGTAAATAACGAAAAACTTTTTTTTAAATTGGGGTTTTAGGGCTCGCTAACGTCTAGGTTATCAGGACCCTTAACGGTGGGGAAAAATGCAGTTTCGCGCTACAGGAATGAGACGACGTGACTTCCCCGTATGAGGGTCTCGCCGAATACCTTAACCATATCCTCTAAAAGTCCTCCTGAATTGACCAAATATCTCAACACAAAGATTTTTTTGTGGGGTTTTAGGGCTCGTCAACATCGAGATCATTAGAGCCCTTAAAACTTGTACAGGTAGGGAAAATGCAGTTACGCACTAGGGAGAGCCAACATGACTCTCCCTGCGTTTGGGACTCGCCGAATGACTCAGCCATACCCTCACGGAGCCGCCGACATCATCGACCTTCTTCGTTCCGTCAGTAAACACAAGAATATAGATCAGATGTTTGTCGAGGATTAGGTAAAAGTATACCCCCCAACATCGCGGCTGGAGTGTTCTTCACGTCATAATGTAAATGATCGAAATTAAACTTCGACCCTTTCAAAAAAAAATGAGGAACAGCGTTCTGCTGAAACCTTGATAAAAGACATTGGGTGTGCGAAAATTCAAGGTTTCCAAAATTAGTTTGGAATGTTATCCAAACACTTTGGTTTCTCTCAATCTGTTGTTGCAGAAACGGATGGAAGGACGAAAGACTATTGTGTACCAGATTGTGGGGTAAAGAACGCACATGGCAAAAGTGTCGTAACATGAGTAGTTTCCGCCGAAGGTAAAGATATGGTTCGCCACTCGCGGTATAAAAACTAGGATTTGGACTAGTACGGTAGGCTCCGGTAGCTAGACGGATTCCTGCATGACGGACATAGTCCTTTTTTTAATAGATTGAACGGGCAGAGCTATATTCAACGCAGCCATAATCGCGCCGAGATCTTATAAAATGCTTGACAAAACTGGAGCAATGAGGACCGACAAGCACCCCACTCCCTGCTACTCAGGCACTTCAAAAGATCCAGTGACTTGAAAGTTCTAGCTCTTACGTTGATTGTGTCTCGTATCAAAGAAAAGGACCAATTACTTCACTGAAGAATAGAATTTGAGAACGTTCTACCCAAAGGCGAGGTGAGGTTCTGGCAGGAGATTAGGTTTCCTACTGAAAAGAATATAAGTGTTTTTTCAGCAGAGAAACGAAAGCTGTCTTTGACCATTAGTACCATCTTCAGAGGACGAGTTGGAATTATCGCTCTACATCTGTGACACAGCGATGAGCAAAAGATGGCGAAGTCATCGACAAAACGTGTTAAACATGATTCCTCACAGCAGATGTTATGCAGTTAATGGCTACTGCAAATAAAGTCACACTAAGGGCTCAGCCCTGAGGTACACCGTTGTCTTGAAGGAGGAGATCCGAAGTGTCTTCTAATTCTGTAACCGAAGGAATACTTATCCAGAAACTACTGCAATATCAGGGAAAGAAGTCCTCTAAAATCTCTGGCATAGATTTGTCTTAAAATGCCACAATGCCAAGTAGTATCGTAAGTCTTTTCGACGTCAAAATGTAGTTCGTATCTTGAATTGTGGTTTCCAGAAGGTTGTGCAGGGTGGAATGGAACTTCCCGAAACCACACTGAGACCGACTCAGCAGCTTATGCCTTTCAAGAAACCAAACGAGATGTCGGTTGATAATCCTTTCATGAGTTTTACCGACGCAATCCGTTACGGTGATACTTCGATAACTGCTGATGACTGTCTCGTCCTTTCCGGGTTTTAGTAGAGGGGTTAGCGTTGCTTCCTTCTACGAATTAGGGAATACTCCCTCGGACCATGAGAGATTAGATATCCAGAATGTATTCTTTCGATTCTAGACTAAGTTGTGTAAGCATTTTGTAGTGAATCGAATCGGGGCCAGGTGCAGAATCGTAGGCTGTGTCGTAAAGACACCAGTCAACTATGGTATTGAAGTCGCATAGCCAGAGAAAGTGGGTTAGTAGGTAATGACGTAAGAGAATATCATATACAATCGGGTGGAAATTTAGCCTCGAGGCAGAAGGAACCAGTCACTTCGTGGGAGTTGCATATATGTGACATCCCAGGATCTCTGTCCATCGACCGTCTGAGAGCCGGAAGCTAAGTAAACCAGCGACTGCTCCTCGCTTACATCTTGAGCTATCTTAGCCACGATCTACGCCTACTCCTCTCTGGAAACCACTCTACGCACCTCAACCACTTTGTAAGTATTAATAAATGGATTTACATAACTCTGAGTCTCGCTGGAACCATATAATTACCTCCGCCAACCTTCCTACCATTACCCCCTCAAGTCTTGACTACCCCCGTGGCTCGTCTCGGCCAACCAAATACGAGTCACAGCGGGGAAGCCGCGACAGCTAAATCTAGAACTGACTCAAGTTCTCACCTAGAGAAGGAAGTTGTAGTGTTATCAGTTGGTGGAACAAAGTCAAAAGAGGTGCTCTCTGCAAATTCCCTCTTCGCGAAATCGGGATCGCAGTTGACTGTACATGTTAAACCAGTGAAAGATTCAACCATCGCTGTTGCCATTTCTGTTATTGGCGAGAACCTGCCCTGATACTTGAATCCGGATAGCGGAACTCGAGAAAACTCCTCAGATATCTTTTGGATTGACTCCCATACTCTAGTGGAGGTTGTTGATCTCTTAATGGTATTTAGAAACTGTCCAGGCGCGATGGTTCTGCGCTCTTTTGCTCTAGCATCCGATATGCGGTGAGGTCTTCCGAAGATGGACTGCCCTTAAATTTACTTAAATCTCTTCGCTTGGCCCGAATGGTGGAATAATGTGCGTCGTTACACCAGGGGACATGAAGGATTCGCGGAAACATGGATGTACTCGGAATGGATTCCTCTGTGGTGTGACGCACAATCTGGGTCAGACGGTCGACCTTTCTTGGACGTTTCTCTGAAAACAGACAGAAATCGGTATTGCACCTAATAAGTCTTTCTGAGACTCCATTTCTGGTATTTGCATTCGGGGATTGTTGCACGTTTCTGCAAGACAACCGGATGGGGAAATGGTCGCTACCGTGCAGATCTTCGTCAACCTTCCACTGGAAAATATCAGCAACTTCAGAGGAGAAAACTGACAGGTCTACAGCAGTCGATGACCCTGTAGCAATTGTAAAATCTGTCTCTGGTGTTCAAAAAACACAAATCCTCTCACTCGAACAGACAGTTCAAGATTCGGCCTCTGGAAAAGTCGCTGATAAACCCTACAGTACGCTCTGGTCATTAAAATCTCCAGAAGGAGAAGAGGTCTCGGCAGCTGCTTCACTAGTTCTTTTAAGGCCTCCTCCTAAAAGTCACGTGTCGGTGGAAGATAATGGAACACACAATTGACAGGTTGAGTATGGATTTTAACTGCTATAGCCTGGGATTCAGTACGTAGGACGATGGGCAAGGAGAGGACAGTATTTTTGACGAGTACAGACACTCCATCCCTCGCCCGTTCTCCTGTGGTGACATCCAGCCTGTAGATGCTGTAATCCTACGAAGAGGGGGAGTGATACACTTTTCACCCTTTTTCACCCACCACTCACTACTTTTGATGTTTCTGAGAAGAATTCATGTCTGGTGCCCTAAATTTTTTTAAATTGTACTATTAAACCATCATCCCTCTTTGGATGTCATGCCCGGAAGATGACTCTACAAGGTAACAGCGAAATATGCCATATTCAAAATGTCGCTAGAAAAAACTTGTACACATTTTTTTGTGTTCCCCAGTTAATTGCTAAAAATTGTCCATGAACAACTATGTTCGGTTTTTTAAACTCCTAAACATTATTCTTTAGACACGACAAAAACAGTTTTTATATCATTACGAACAAGAAAATCTTAATAAATTTTCATTTTTTGTAATTTTTTAGCTTTTTCACCTCTAAAGTGAATGCCTACGAAAAAAATAGTCTGTCTAGTGTGCATTGTCTAATGCAATGTCTAATATGCATTGTTGGGACAGGACATGAGGACACGTTTATCAGATAAAAATATACCTAATATGAACTTTCAATATCAATGAGTAAAATAAAGTAATTACCTGAAAGCTCGGTTGTATCTCATTTGGGGAGGACCAGCCATCACCACTTCTTTCTTCTTCCCTTTGCTTTCTCCGGTTTCACTGCTGCTGTCCGACTGAGGCGCCCGAATTTCCTGTCGGCCACTTCTTTCTGAAACATTGCTCGGTCTCCTAGCAATGAGTTTTTCTTCCGAAGTCATCAGAACTGGAGCTCTGTAACTGGTGTCCACGTCAGATTCACCGCTGGAATCCAAAGTGACGCTCATGCGAGCTTGCATAGCGGATACAACAGATTCTGTTGCACGAAGGAAGGATTCCGTCTCAAGACTACTATCACTATGTCTCTCCACATTCACATCGGCGGAACTTCCAGATTCCTACAAAGAAGACACAACGAAGCTTGAATAAGAGAAACACACATTTTTCAATATATTTTCATAATCATATTACTGTTTGTTTAAAAACCCGAATGGAGAAGAAAGCCTCGCCCGAATGCTCCCCGGACGCCCTTGATACTAAGACAAATGCGGGGACACCCGGACGGATAGCAACTCTACTCGCAAGCAGTCGCTATAACAACGATGCGTTCTATCACGTCTATAGGTGAGCCAACAGGAATAGCCTCTGGAGCTGAGCGGTAACTGTTCCGTTGAAACTGTGGAGCGTTGCAACGAAACAGTCACCACTCCAACCTCGGACCCACTCTAACCCACTTGTATTGGAACCGACTCGCTGTCACGTTGCAACGGCGCTAAAACCCTCGTTAGTGTTACCAAGTCAGTAAATAGCTCTTGTAAACTGTTGAAACAATTTTGATATGCGTGTATGCAGAGTACGGCGAATAAGGTTTCGTTGGGTATGAAAATAAAATCTAAGTTAGGTCAAACTCTGACATCTTACGCGACAATCAAATAAATTATAGTGTCAAACTTTGGTATATATCGGTACATGAAAACACTCTCAATCGTTGCAAATTGTTACATCGTTAAATACAAATAATTGATACAACTCGAGATTTCAACGAAACCGAGTGAGAATGTCGCGACAGATTCGTTGAATTGTTTGGTGGAACTACTTCACAGCTGTTGCGGAACCGTTACAACGGTTCCGCGACTGGAACAGTCTCGAAAAGTCTCATCACGTCCCATAAAGACAATTGGAAAGACAACTTTCGCTATTCATGAGGCAGCGTTTCCACCTTTAAACCAAACTCGCGGTAGTTACGAGTTTTTAACTGTTGTTTGGAAACTAAAGGGTAGAAAATATTCACAGGCACTTCAAGTAATCCTATTCCCATGAGCTTTCGATGTCTTCAGTAGGAAGAAAGTTACACGAATCTTTAATATACGCGGATGACAGAATTATAAATATCTAACTTACCCATATAACTGGTATCCAGCATTTTATACTTGTGGATTTTACACAGGGGTTGCTCGCAATTATGGCGCTCTCAGGCTGCACTTACTAATTACTAAAAGAAATGCAATGAATTCTGTTGGTATTAATTTAAATGCATTTAGCGAATAAAGCTGATCTCAGATCTGTCTGGTTGTTCAAGGGCCTAATGGAAGGATATCTATTTCATTTTCAGAGTTTGCCTCCGTTGAACAGCCCTTTTTTTCTAGCATTCCTTCGAATATATAATTTCTTACCTTCTGACGAGCCAACGCTACGGTCCAACTGTAAATTAATTTACCCCATCGTGTTCATGATGTCTCAGGTGTTGATACACTTCTCTTGTGAGAGAGTTCCTTTTTTTCTTTGTTATTTTTGAAACATTTCCCCAAACCTGTTGTAATTTTGCGCAAAAAGGGAATGGATTTCAAAATTTTATTTTCTTAAAGTGGTGAAAAACATACTATAAATCTAACACACTTTCCCTTATGTATTTTTAATTACTTTGTGAAGAAGTCACTTCGTCATTTGGTTGATTGTATTTTCTTAATCACAGCAACGTTTTTGGAAATTTTCACCCCCTTAACATTCCCTTGTGTCCAGTTTTCTAGGAAAGAATCCTTTTAAATATGGAGACATTTATAGAGACAGCAGTATAGAAAAATTAAATATATTAAAACCCATTTCCACAAAAAATTCTGATTGTTTTATAAGTATCTCTAACATTTGAAAATTTGAATTTTGGTTTTACTATCAAAGGAAAGAAGTTGAATTTATTTATCATTTTGTTTTTACTCTGGAAGGACCTAATTCGTTTTCTTTGTGAAATAATTACAAAGACAAGTAATTGAGTTTTCTTTTGAATTTACATTTTCGTAATTTCTGTACATCCTTATTACGCAGTAATTACGCCGTTGTGCCATCGATCGACTGGCTCATTCATCAATTCAGAGAATAAGTAATAGAGACACGAACTCCTTGACGGGTTGTTGCTCTTGTATATCAGAAAAAAGTAAAATAATTAAATTTTCGAAATTTTCCAAAAGGCGTGGTTTGTTATGGCATTCGTATTTTCAAGTGGTGGTGGACGGATATCTTCTGTTTGGTTTTTCTTGGCTCCATTTTATAATACAGAAGATGGTATTTGAAATATACAAACTCAGAAAAAAATTAGAAGTATAGTAAATTTACATTTTTTTTGAATCCAGGATAAAAAGGGTTTCTAACTAAAGAAAAATAAAAAATGTTAAAATATAGTCTTATCGTATAATTAGCAACATATCGTTTATATTTGCAGGTATATTTAAGTTTATAGGTTAACTTTTACTACAATGAAAGAAATATAAATATGGGGTTTCGAGTCTAGTGAAAAAAAACCCGTATCTTTCATAATATTAAACATAAGAGGGCAACATGTAGACGGCGACGACGGTTTGTAAGCATTCCCGTATTCCTTGTCCAACCCTGCAGACTACCACCTATCTCACTTCAACATAACCCTCCGTCGCGCCGGTAGATAAATTCAAATGGGTGTAAGTTTACTGTACCCGGGTGCAAATGAACAGACCAGAATTTTTCCAGATTTCCGAAACAGAATTACTTTTTTTGCGCACACAATGAGCGCATAATTAGCACAAAATTATAGCTTTGAATCTTTTTCCGTAGTCTTAATTTTTAGTAGGTGGGGGTGCTAAGTGAACGTTCCTTCAGCGCCGTCTTTGTTTTCGATTTTTTATATTTTTTTGCCGTTTCCGAATGAGCACAAAATTAGCACATAATTATAGAATAGTTTATTTCATTTTATAACAAAGTGGGGGTGCCAACTAAACAGACGTGCAGGTGGAAACCGGTCCTGATCTTTTTTACTCTGAAACATGTTGACTATTATGTTCTGTCAAAATATTAGCCACGATGGCACTGGAAGGCAATGAAAAAATATTACGGAAAAATATTTCTTTCGCATGAAGAGCAATTTTTATGAATCTTGTTCAACCCTGAACTATCAAGCGAACGAAGAGGGACAGCTGAATCACAAGTCAAAGCTTTGATTCATTCGACTTCTAAGTATCTTCACCATTCAAGGAAGAAAAGCATATGCAAACAAACATGTTTCCCGTGCATTTAAGAAAAGAGCTGATCCAGTCAAGTTAAATAGTAAAAATATGTATGTTCACGAAACTATTATTAATGTTCAATTTTTTTAATCTTTGTAGAGAAATTCATGTAAAATCTTTGATCCATAATTTTATGTATTATTTATTTAAATATTGACAGAGCCAAACCTTATATTTTCAAAATAATCATAATATAAGGTATAGGAGGAAATTGAAGGGTGATACAATTCATTTCAACCTTTTTAATTTTGACAGATATAAGAGACACATTATCAGTTCATTACCAGTACCACCAAAATTTTGGCAGATACATCGTCAGTACCACCAAAATTCACTCGTTTTTAAATTTTATTTCATGTGTGCTTACATGGATTTCTAGTACATCATTGTATGTGACCTAGATGCTGATAAGCCCTGCAAACCCCAATAATAATGATAATAATAATAACCATCCACCATGTTTTAAGTGAATGCGAGACACGGGCTGGAACATCGCCATGACCAGGTTGCCAAGATTGTCCATGAGGAGCTACCTTAGATGTGTAACCTAATTGAAGCGAAGACCCCGGACTACAAGTACAATCCTAGCCCTGGCCTGGAAAATAAAAAGTTCTACCTGCTCCTAAACAAAACAATATTGAGAGGCTGGACGGTGGAACATAAACAAAATTTGGTGTTCCACAGGGAACAGGCAGGGTTACATTCATCATAGCCATACCTAAAACCAACAGTATGTCGACAAAGGCTGCGGAGTAAGATATGAAGTACACCAAACTGAAGAAGAAATTGAGAGAATGTGGTTAACTGACGAAGTTGATATAATACCAATCATTAGCTCAGCAACAGCATAATCGCCATAGACCTGTTCAAAAACCTAGAAAAATTAATATCTCTCGACGCCTTTTCCTAACCATGCAAAAAACTGTCATTCTGAAAAACCTGTCGAACTGTCCAGAAATTCTCGTAAAATGTTTTAATCAAAGAACGGAGTGTTTGACATGTGTTCCGTACCCCTCATCAGCTTAGAGCTGAGAATTCATGAAGGAGAATCCCAAATACTAATAATAATACAAAACCCGATAAGGTGTCTGAGGCTACTGTAGAATAGTTTCAGGATCTCCCCCTCGTCGTAGGCGACAAACAGCAGCAGATCGTGATGTCCTTACTCGTCCCTTTTTCCTCTCTCCTCTTTTCCACAAGAACTGATGGAAGGATTGAGTAGCTCGGAGGTTCCTGAAAGCTCTTTCCCAGTGTTCTACAGTATTCTTCCTCTCCAGGGGACTAGTGGGATCTCGAGCCCTTGGACCTCTTGTCGGTTTATGAAAAGTACAGGGCAGAAACTGGGGTAGCACACCAGGCCACTGATTAGAGTGGAGGCCTGAACCCTAGGAGGCTACCTCCAACAGTAAATGAAAATCCCGCAGGGTTTAGTAATGCCGATTGGCAAACTGACGGACCCTTCATTCAACTAATAATTCTAAGAAAAATGGAAAGAGCAAGAAAAGTGAAACTTAACGTGCCTGCTTTACCAATGTCCCACGCCTGCTTAGAAATGAAGCTAATATCACCAGGTCATTCAACGGAACTTATTTCCACCAACCCAGACCTGGCAGTAGCTCGAGGTTATCGCCAGATATGGACAATGGGAAAAATGAAAAAAGTAATGTGTTTTTATTACTCCCAAGCGCAGAATGGTGGTTCTGAAGATGGTGCATTCAAGAAATGGAGAGAACGGAATCCAGAATAGACCTACTTTCGACTCAAATAATTCGGCTAATCAAAGGTGATATATTTCACATAGGGGAACAATTAGCTGAAGAAAATCTTCCTGATGACTTGTTCAAAGAATTGTCACATGTGCATTTAGGAGGGATCATCTTCAGGAGGAACATATAAATACAGCGAACGCTTTTGAAAGTATTCCTTGCACCAGTGGAGGATCACCGCTTGACACTAGATCTTCAGTGCTTGGAGAGGATCTTATGTGCTTCTACACGAATTTTAAAGAAACAATAGCAAATATTTCAAGACTAGAGATTGAGTCAGTTTTCTCCCATTTGAATCTCGTCAGTCATTACGGAAAATATATGAACACCAACGTAAGAAACGGATGTGAGATTTGACTGAGATCGTGGAGACTACAAATAATATCATTGCTTCCAAAACCAGCTATATTATATACGCAATTGGATCAGTATTACCTAAGTTTACCTTAGGACCAATCCAAAGTTTACAATTCACAGACAAAAACCCCACTCAACCACCACAGGTGGTAAGAATAAAAAGCGATTATCAGAGGCTTTGATGTGAGCTACCAATTGTAATTCGAGCAATTACCAAGTCAACTCATTCCATCAAGTTCCATTTTATCGAACAAAAATATCAGGTAGCTCATGACGCATCGAGAGAAAGAGCTATTGAAACGCTTAATCAAAGAATCGAGCATGGACCCAACGACTTAAAAGCTTCAAATAGCGAATTGATGTTCACACGCATAATAAGTAGTTTGAAAAGAATGCAACTTAACAAAAATGCTTAATGAGAATGCTGTATCATAAGACATCGAAATATTTTAGGGAGGAATCTGGAAGGAGACAAGTTCTTACAACAGAAATTCCACTTGACTAAATTCCGAAGTAGACCACCTCGCGGAAAATGCTAAAGATTATGAAGAACTAACAGACATATCACCCAAGCTACCAGAAACATGGCAAACTGGAATTCTCCAGGTTTTGACAAGATTCAGAATTTCTGGATCAAGAAAACAAAAAACGCTAATTTTCTTCCTGCGAAGGTTGTAAATAGTATTATAGAAAATCCAGCTGAATTTCCTGCGAGGCTTACTCAAAGACATAAGTACTTAATTTTTAACGGATGGGACAGTACAAATCTGAAGAACTATAGACCAATAACACGCTTGCCAGTTGTGCACAAGATCACTACAGTAGCAGTGGCTAAAAGAATGTACAAGCATCTCCACGATAACAATTTGTTGTCTGTTGAGCAAAAGTGATGTCGTAAAGGGTCTTGTTGTTGTAAGAAATTTTAGTACCAAACAAATTAATACAGGATGTCGCTAAGAATAAAAAACAAAACCTCAACACGGCATGGGTTGACTATCAAAAGGTTTTTGACAGTGTGCTTCATGATTGGATTATCAGAAATATGGAACCTTACAAACTTGACCCAAATTAATAGTTTTCTAAGGTTGGGATGATATCATAAGAGTACAAGATTAATAATTCACAGTAGCAAACTAACAATTATCACAAGAAGTATTAAAATCAATGGGGGTATCCATCAATGTGATTCGTTATCTCATGTGCTGTTTTGTATCAGTCTAATTCCTTCGTCAAGACTATTGCAGACTGACTTCGACTACAAACATTATCGTGATGAAAAAATAATAACCTATTTGAAAACCTGTGGATGCTTTAAAATTGTTTGCTAAATGTGAAAAATACTTTCCAAGATATTGTCTCTAGTAAACGATAATAGTAACGACATCTGTATGAACTTCGGACTTGACAAGTGTGCAAAAGCCTGGGTGGTAAACGGCCAAGTGGAGTCAACAGAATATTTAGGTCGATGAGAATACCGTTACTCGGGATCTTCAGCCAGATAAAACAAATATCTCAGAATTGAAGAATCTGGCAGAATCTGACATGTCAGAGAAAAAGATAATCTGCAAAGAATACTATAGAAGAGTGAGGCTCATTCTGCAATCAGCTCTTAACTCAAGGAACAAAATTAGAGCCATCGGTAATCCAGCAGTTCCAGTAGCTGAATAGTTTTGGGTTTGTAGAATGGGTGGAGAACGACGTGCGCCAGGAAATTTCTTACAATGTATCATCTCTTTCATCCATGAGCTTATATTCACAGATTACATGTCACGCGTTAGGTAGGAGGAGGAAGAGGGTTCAGACAGATGGAAGCCTCTTACTACAACGCCATCATTTCAACGGAGAAGTACGTGATCAAAATGATCCATTTCTGTAGCAGGTCAAAATACCTGACAAAAAGTAAGAATGCTGGAATTGTAAGCAAAGCAAAAAAAAATTGCAATAAAAACATGCAATGGTACAATATGTCACAGAATAATGTCAGTAAACTGCTTCTAAAACATGATAAACGCGAGACACAAAAGGCACTGGAGTGGTCATGGCATGACAACCTCTACATGGTGAATTCGCTGATGTATTCTTCCCTCAATGCGTTTCAGGAAGTCCAATCATTTAAAACAGGAAGAATAAAACCAGAATTGGAAGCTGTCATAATAGCTGCCCATGACCAGGCTTTGAGAACCGGCATTATATTAAGGTGGTTTCCAAAAATTGCTCAGAATGATAAATGCGAATGAAGCCAAGATCAAACAACTATTGACCATTTAGTGTCAGCTTGTCCAGTTCTTGCCAAGTATGAGTATCTACAAAACGTAACACAGCAGCTGCTACCTACATTGACAGATATGCATAGCCCTTTAAGTTCCAAACATGAATCTCTAGTAGTATGAGCATACACCAAGACCGATGACTTCTATTGGAGGATATACTATTTTGTATGATCAGCAAATCCATACTAATCGCAAAGAAAAGCAAAAAATGGACATTGTCTTCCCGTGTGACTAGAATGACATTTGGAAACAGGCAGAAAAGCATCTAAAATACAAGTATTTGGCACTTGAGGTTGGATGGATGTGGAATTTAAAGACAGAAATCATGCCGATTGTAATTGGAGCCTTGGGTGCGATTCGTCAAAATTTAATCAAGAAATTGTCGAAACTGCCAAGCCATTCAAAACACTGACAAAGGCAAGGTATAGCACTGTTGGGTACTGCCAACATTCGGCGAAAGGTGATAGATGAACACCAACATCTTTTGGACCTATACCATAGAAAGATTGGTGCAACCTGAAATAAGTTCACAAGCTAACCGACTATACTACAATTAAGTCGTGAAGAGTACCGAAATAATAATAATAATCCATGCTGTACTGGTTTATAAATCGATTCTGTAGTCTACAATCTTGGGGAATTTACGTCAGCATGGGCCTCAAGATTTTTTATGGATCCAAAGGATGACTAATATTTCAGTTGGTTTTGCTGTTCTAATTTCTTACAAATTCCTAAAAAACAACTTCCCTACTTAACAATTTAAATTTAATAATTCTTTTATGACTTCATCTTGTAATATTTAGAATGCATAATATGAGGAAGACAGAACAAAATGGCTTTTCTCAAAACTTGTGACAAATCTTTTAAAAATGTTAAATTTTGGTTCCTTATTTAATTTGAAACACAAACGGCGCGCTTCAAAATTTGCATTGAACCAACCACACTCGAGTTACAGAAAGAGAGAGAGATTTGTGTCTCTTTAGGTGGTCATCTTGAAAATGTGACATCGTTCAGGGCGTCAGGACCTGACCTTCGATATACAAGGTCTCCCAACTGTTTGGCAACGTCAGCAGTCGTGGAACCAACTGTATCATGTGGTTCCACAAATCGCGGTTAATTGTGTTCCCACGTTTTATCCGTCCATTTAACCAGTTGCTGCAAGTGACTGGTTAAACTGCAAGTTTTAAAACGTTTAAAATTTTGCAAGTTACTGGCAAAAATGAATTCGAGGAATCACACGTAACATGTTCGTTCTAAATGTGGCACGGTACGCCGTGATGAAGGAAAAAGCAATTGACCCATTTTCGGGTGTCTCCGTCTACTTACATAGTTGTCGTAAACTTGGCAGTATGCCCTTGTATTCGGAGTTCACATTATTTCCCGTTGGGAAGCGAATGCTTAGTGGCTTGAACCGCGGGAACTGCGTAATGAAATCAGGTGACAGTGTCGATTCAGCATGGGTGATCATCTTTAAAGTGACGGGTCGTAGAGGCCGCGGGCAGAAAACAAGAGAAATGAACACTAGTAGCACATGGACCAGACCCAGGTTAGGGAATGCCGGTGTTCTGCCTCCTCACTCTAGACTTCTCCCTTCGTCTCAGTTGACTACTCCAGGGGACACCGCCGCCTTTAGTTCTGGCCACGCTTCCGTCACTCTCTTTGCCGCTTGAAATCAACTGAAGGATGACGGCGAAAACTGCTGGGTACATTTTGACGAGGCCTATACTTCGCCGCTAACGGCGTTTCGTGTGAGTAGGACATTAAAAGGGTTTTTTCTGAACAGAAAGGGTCTCACTGTGTTCGAATCTTGAAGTCTTAACCGTTGCTTGTCTTCAACCGGCTCATATCCGGTTTTCAATCGCTCACACCTCTTGTAAACAATCTTCAATGTCACCACATACCCGCCACACGCTGATTTAAACAGCTTTTTTGGCACATCTTAAAAGAATTTCGTGTAAACGCATTGTTCAAAATCCATGATCTTATGGAACGAATATATATTTGTAACATAAGTATTTGAACTTATGGAACCATCAAATTCAAACTAAGTATAAAAGTACGCCGGAATTTTACGTGGACATTCGCTATTCCGGACGTCCAGATTGGAATTATTGGTTTAGAATCTTCATCATATTACTATCTTCTACCAGGCTGCCGCTAGAAAAAGTTTGTAAACGACAACACTTCTTTCTGCGGATATTATCAGATCTGAGATTGAATACTTATTCTAATTATACTAAAGCACAATCTACATCACCCATAATAATAGTAACATTTGCATAAAACAAACAAAAGCCCTATGGCATGGAACTTACATGAAAGGAAGCATGGTTCAATGTAGAATGCAGGTTCCGCTGTCCAGTGCGTTGAGGTGGAGGCGTGATGTTACGGCCAGATTGTGTCACATGACGTTCATGCACTGGTGATGCTATTTTGCTTGTGGAGACAGGGGTAGGACCTGAATAAATAAACACAGGAGCTACTACTACAATATGTTCTATACTACTAAGCAGCCACGTGATTGTATAACATTTAAAGTGTATCAGTGTTTATTCAGTGCAGTATCAAAAGAAGATTTGCCTGCTTTTTCAAATACGTTTAACAAAAGTTATATGTTAAAAATATTTTAGAATTTTCTACTTCTATATTTAGAACTTATAAACAAATTTATTCGGTCAAATAAACTTCATACGAATTTAAAATCAGGAGACGAGTTATGTGAAGAAACCCGGGGTTGCCACTCTTCAGAGTTCACACTAACAGTGTAGAAACGGATGAGAAACGACAATCTGCAATATATGCACGAAGTTTAATTACTAAATTCGCCTTATGGATATTAATATTCTAAAGAAAACTTACATTCTGACGTAAACTTATATTTCCATAAAATAATGGATTGAGTCCAAGAGGAAAAATAATAAATTTTGAGACTATTTTAATACGTATATAACATACAGCTTACGTTTCTTCCCATGTGTTGGGACTTCATCAGAGTTGTAATAAAATGTTAAAAAGGTAAAACAAATTAAAACTTGTGAAGTAATGAATCGTCATGTTGATATAAAAAATACGTTAGACAAGGTTGGAGGACAGACATTATCTTTGCACGGATTTTAACGAGAGCTCTTCCAACACATGGGATGAAACGTAAAAAGCAAGTATTTCTACTTTCTTCCTCCGGGTCTGATAGTGCATTATCCTGAAATGCAGAATCAGGAGTCCAACCCAGGAGGTTCTCTATCTTAATGGCTTTCATATTTCAGTGGACCATTAATGGCTAAAGAACTCAACGTGAGGAGCTACAGCTCTTAGCGCGTCGCAATCCGATGTGCATTTGTCTGCAAGAGACACACTTCTTACCAGAACACTCTCCCTCTCTGCAGGGATACATCAGCTTCAGATACTATGACACCGCAGGAGAGAGAGAAAGAGGTAGAGTGGCAGTGTTTGTTAGAAATACTGTCCTCTTAACACCCTTTCTTCTACGTACTACTAACCGTTCTTCTACTCTCCAGGATATAAAAGTTAAATCCACAGTATACCAACAATAACCGTGTGTTCAATATATCTTTCGTCGACATGCGATTTCTCAGACTCTCCGATGGAATTTAATTCTCCAGCTCCCTCGACCATTCCTCCTCCTCGGAGATTCTAACACCCACAGTGTACAGTGGAGTTCGTCGAGCGATTGCCCTAAAGACCAAATTCTTGATTGTCTCTTCGACCGCGAAGATTTATGTATACTGAACATCGGGGAGATGACCCACTTTGTGTCTGCTACAGGGTCAGCGATTGCTACAGACCTGTCAGTTTGATTTCCAGGAGTGGCTGATATCTTCCAATGGAAGGTAGATCTGCATGTTAGCGACCATCATCGTATCTGGTTGTCCTTGCAGGAACGTGCGACAGTTCCAGAATGCAAGCCTCAGAAACGAATTCTCAGAAAGACAAACAGGGTACTATACCATTCTCCAATTATTTTCCGAAAAACGGAAAATATCCAAGAAAGGGTCGACCATCTGGCACAGGTTAAACATCACGCCGCTGAAGAATCCATTCCGTATACATCTATGTTTCCGCCAAGACTTCATCTCCCATGGCGGAACGACACAAGCCATTCCGGCATTCGGGCGAGGCGAAGAGCATTGCGAAAATTTAAGGCTACTCCATCTCCGGAAAACCTCGCTGCATATAGGATTGCGAGAGCAAAAGCGCGCACAACCATCAAATAATCCAGGTCCACCGGCTACAAAGAGTTTCTAAACACTTTTAACAAATCATCGTACACTAAAATATGGGAGTCAAGCCATAATATATCTGGGAGGTATTCTCAAGCCGCGTTATTCGGACTCTATTAACAGGGTCAGAATCTAACCAACAACAGAGAAATGGCCACAGCGTTGCATGAATCTTTCACTGGTTTAACATGTACAGCCAACTGCGATCCCGATTTCGCAAAGAGGGAATTTGCAGAGAGCACCTCATTTTACTTTCGTTCTACCAGCTGGCAACCCTACAATCCCTTCTCTGCGGGGCCGTGCGTCAGCTCTAGCTACAGCCTAGGATACTGCACCTGGTCCCAAGTGGATTCACAATGAGATGCTCAGACAACTTCATCTACAATCGAACTAATATTTTCTTGATATCCTTAATCTTTCGTGGTCCGAAGGAGTATTCCCTAATTCATGGAAAACAACACTAATCCCTTAGCTAAAACCCGGTAAAGTGTAGTTATCGAAGTATCGCCTTAGCCAGTTGTGCTGGTACAACTCTAGAGAAGATAATAAACCGACGTTTCGTCTGGTGTCTTGAGGCATAACCTGCTGAATCAATCTGTGTGCTTTCGGGAAGTTCCATTCTACCATAGACCACCTACTTCTGCCAGAAACAGCAATTCAAGATTCGGAGACAATTGTCGTTGGAATATATTTTGACATCCAAAAGGTATATGATACTACTGGACGTCATGGCATTTTACAACTCTGCTAGGGGTTTTAAAGGATGTTGCAGTCCTTTCTGGATAAGCGTTCTTTCCGTTATCGAATTAGAACAAATTTCGATCTACTTCTTCTAGGATTTTAGTCTATACTAGCTGAATGAACCCGATAATCTCTTAGAGCGTGAATTCGTAAAACATTTTTGAGCTATTTTGTAATAGTTGCGTTTTCAATTATTTATTTTTATTAAGTTTCTGTCAGTGTACAGTCTACATTCGTAGTGACAACCACGCACTTCTATTCTTAATTTGTTCACCTCACTCCAAAACTACGTTCGGACAGGTGAGATGACTGAAATTATAAGCACGGAATGTAACATCTACACAATAATTCTATTGTTGCACACCCAAATTTAGCGAATATAATATCAGAGATTGAAACTACATTAACTATAACAATTTTCACTAAAAGTTTCCAAATGGTTCTACAGACTTTATTTGTATTCGACTGTACGAGGGCTTAAGTACTATCGTGACCCTCACCCATTACCTTAGCGACTCACGAGTGTTAGTGGTATTCCCCAACATCAGTGCTGAACTTAAACGGCATCGTATCATTATTCACCTAAATGCTCCCGAAAACTGAAATCGAAACTGATATCGGACGTTTCCGGTCATTTTTACGTACTACCTCACCACTATACCCATATGACATGTGGGATGTTTTCCTTCGCCGTCATAGTTGCTGTATCCTTGTGAAACAACAGAAGTGACACTTTATTTCAACGATCCGGAAAAAGTTGGATTCGAGCTTCATATTAGTTCTTTTGGATTCTTTTTACACGTCACCCCGTCCCACTTCACTCCTAGCTGTTTTTTACTTTTATTCTTAACATGGAATTACAAGGAATTGGGAGTTTTAAGTTATGTTATCCTAACCACCCTCAAAATTTTGGATTCATAACTGATATCGGTTTTAATTTTTTTGTTACGAGTCAAGCCTTTCCCAACTCGAGTTGTGTCACGCACACAACGTTGGCATAAGGGCAACAGGGATATGATTATTCAGCTGAGAATCCCGGTAAACTGGATTTGACATCAATATCTGTTCTTTTCCATGATTGCTACAAATATTCAACTACTAAGTTATCTTAAAATGTGCTGTCCCCCCCCCAGTGATCTGAAACATAACTTTGGATGTATCTATTCAACACAAACTCAGAAAACCAAGGATCCAACTTAAGTCGATCCTTTGCATTCTTTTCCTGTTACTTTTTCGTACCCCCGTTTAATAGCGCAAAGGGTGACTTATTGCTAAGGGTACTGAATTTAGGTTTAAGCGATATCAGAAGTACCACTATTTCAGTAACTCCAAAACCATCGAATGTCACTGATATATGTAACGATAATATATACTTATCTTCCCCTAGCCTAGGGGTTAATGGGGGATCATCGTGAACTTAAGTGTGATCGGAAATGTTCTTATGAGTTTCAACGGTCCCGAAAACCACGGTCTCAACACTAATATCGGTGATTTTCGATTACTTATACATTTCATCCTCTCCCACCCCTACCCAAAAGATCATTGAGGGTGATCGAGGACTTAAGCGACTTTGGGAATGTCGGTATTCGTTTCAACAGACCAGAAAAAGGAAATATAACACCAATATTGGTAGTTTTGCATATTTTTACCCAATTCCCACCCCTACACACGGGACGGCAAGGGTGAATTATTTACTATTTGGACAGACCGTGGACTTACATGGGAACTAATCGTGAGCTTAAGCAGCAGTGGGTGTGACACTAATCTCAATGGTCCTCAAAATGTCTTCAAAATTAATGTCAGTTTTCGATAATTTTTTGTCACCCCTTCCCAGCCCTCCAAGTGTACTAGTGTTTTACTCAGTGTTCTTCGCCGAATAGTCAGTTTTTGTTTATCACGTTTGGTTGAAATTCCTCCAGGCATTTTGGAGGTATGGAGGACTAAACATGCATTTACACACATCCATTTTTATACATATAGATTATAAATTTCATATATTAAAACAGTAAAGTGATATATCTAAAAAAGCTCTCGGGTTCATTTCATATAGAACGCAAAACAATTTAGAAAAGAGATTAAGAAGTAAACATTCAGGCAGTTTTTCTCTAGATCTGGTACATCACTGAATGATGTGCTGGCACTGAATCATTTTCTCCTAGCAATATTTTAGTTTCTGACAATGAACAGCATTAATTGGTAACTGTAAATCCGATGTTTAAATTTATTTTTTCTAAAACTGGTTAATATCGACCCGGGGAACAGTAAGTGATGTTAATTCCTCTTATACTACATATTACTGTTACTGTGTTCTAGAAACTGATTAAATTCCTTTTTTCATGCATGTTGTTTTGCTTTTTATTTATAATAGTTTATTTCTAACTGTACGCAACCTAGGCAGGTTGTGAATATTACCTCTGTAGAGCGATAGGGTGGGAATGTCCGTGGGCGGGATTGTCCTTAATCCTTTTGTTGTATTACTCACGCAATTTTATTGCACATAATATCTATAATTCACTTTGGAATAATAAATGGATAACTACTATTTATCAAATAATTCCTTTTATAAATATTTAATCCGACACTGCCCTTGGGCCCTTAATTGAAATTGATGAGACGGTCCATTGCTTGTTTCCGGAGAGTAACTTAGTTTATTCTCCCCAATGTGGCCATAGGCAGTCTGCAACTGGTTTTCTGACTATTAAGTTTATATTCCTCTATAAATTTATAATAGTATCATGGTGAATATTTTGAAAAATATCTGGAATATCGAACTAATTCCTTGAATAACTTACTGGTAGGCTTATGATTACTTAATCGTAAAAAATGTTAAAAACAATGCCAATGAAATATCAGGTTCAGCATGGACAGAAATGAATTTAAAGATTATTAACCACGAATTTAGCGCATACTCGGTCGGCACGTTATCCTTATACTACAGGTAATCCATGGCCACATTTTCCAGTATCATATTTTTTTATCTTTTTTGTTCGTAGGACATAGTATCGTTTAAAGAACACATTCCACGAGGCGATTTCTATATCATTATCTTTAATTCTTCGCTTGTGTCGTCTTATAATCATTTCCTGTCTTATATTCTTTCCTTCTTGAGGTTTCGTGGCAAGGGAGTTTAAGACCAAACGAGACACCATGCCAATCTGACACAATTCCACTAACAGGGATGCCATCTCACAGCTTGCAGACCCGTTGTTGGTTTTCTGTCTAGCGTTTCCCTCCTTTTCTGGCCTTTGGCGATTCCTCCGCCTCTAGCAGATGGAGCGTATGTGGGAATGGCTGGGGAAAATTGGGTATTGTAGAACACACATTGTCTGGTGACCTGTCCGGCATGGGAGACCCCTCTGGTAGGTACACTACCGCCGGCATAGCACACAGCTCCATTGGAACACACACACATACACCCTCACCATCTGCACGGACAGTGTTACTTTAAGGTGTGTGAGAGCGCCATGAGAAATTTGAGTATTTTACAACTGGGAACAAAAAATCTAAATGACACTAAAGCAATACGAAATAGATGTGACAGCTGTGCAAGAAATGTTATGGGAAGTAGAGAAAATACATCTGGACGATTATACATTGATCAATAGGGGAAATAAGGAAAATATATTGGGAACTGGGTTTGCGGAGAAGAATTCCGCAATAATTCGATATGAAAGATACAGGAAATGAATTTTTTTATTGGGGTTTTACAGCTCGCCGACATCCGGGTCATTAGAGCCCTAACATAGGAAAGGAAAGTTTAAGAAGAAATCTGGAATAAGTATTCATGCTCCAACAGAAGAGGATGAAAAAGTTTGGAAGAATTTTATGGAGCGCTAGAAGAAACATGCGAGAGCATACCAAGAATTGATACAATAGTGCTGGGAGACTTCAATGCGCAAATTGGGAGTGAAGACAGCATAAGACCGACAATAGGTAAGCACAGCAAACATGAAACATGCTATGACAACGTGCGAAGTGCGAGTAGCACCTATTTCATCCACAAGGAATGTAGAACCGTGGGTCTCACAAGACAAACACAGATGTGAGACGTTGCCGAGGTGCATACTGTGAAAGCGCGGATGAGACTAAGGATTATGTGAGGACAGGAAGGGCAAATAACAGAAGTAAGGTATGATATAGAACAGCCTAAAAGAAGATGCAAGCACAATTTACAGCAAGCGTAGAGGAAAAATGGGGTAAAAAGGATATGAACGGATACACAATCGAAGAAAAGTGGAAATGTATTGAAGGAATGTTTCTGGAAGCAGCTGGACAGGAGAGGTACTTACTTCTCTTGTACCTACGGGTACAAGGGAAGGCAAGAAAATGAAGAAAAAAACAGTATGATAAGGAATGTGAGAATGAAATAAAGGAAAGAAACGAAGTACATAAATGGAGAGCGCAACGATTAAAACGAGCTATGGAAGAATATCAGAAAAACAGGTATGCAGACAAAAGAAAAGGATTTCGTACACAACAAAAATTCAAGAATTACAGGCAGATTATGATAAAAAATCAGCCGAAATTTTTTTGAAGACCAACAAAAGTTAAGAATGGGATACCACCCAAGAATGATATTCTTCAATGACAAATAAGGGAACTTTACAGGTGGTGAGGATTATATTAGAGGACTGATGGAGAGCAACTGAATAGCAGGAAAAGTAAAGATCTAGGTGAGCTAACCATTATTGAAGGAAGGAAGATCTAGACTCCCCTGCTTCATAGGGATTAAGATACTGTATAAGGCTAATGAAAGACAACAAAGCTCCCGGAGAAAATGGAATAAACATGGAATGAATACATTTCTCTCAGAAAATATGTTGAAAGAAATTCACGATCTATTGGAGGACATATAGGGAGAAGGGGAGATCCCGAACGAATGGAAAGCGGCTGTAATTTTCCCAGTGTACACGAAAGGGGAAAAAAATGTAGTGATTATAGAGGAATAGCAATATTTTATGCGTTGTACAAAACCTCATCAATATTATCACAAAGATTAGAGAAGTATACTGAGAAAATTCTTGGTGACTACCAGAGTGGTTTTAGGAAGGTCAGATCAAAAATGGCCCAAGTTTTTACGCTTAAAATTATCCTGGAAAAGTGCTAAGAATATAACAAATTTAAATATGTTATTTCTTGATTCAAACAAGCATATAACCGCGTGGATAGGAACAACCTACTAAAGACAACGGTTGACTTTGGAATATCGCACAAATTAGTCGCTCTGATCAAGTTCACACTTAAAGATACTTGGACTAACGTAAAGATTGGAGGAACACTCACTAAAGCATTCAGCAATGACCTGCGACAAGGAGACCCATTATCACCTGTTCTATTTAATGTAGCTCTCGAAAAAGTCGTAAGAACTATAGTGACACCAGAGGAACAATATATAATAGGCTTTACCAACATCTTGTCTATGCAGATGATGTCATGTGAGCAAGGCGTCAAGACGATCTCAAGAAATCCTTCGAAGAATTTGAAGAGGCACCTACTGACATGGGACTACAAATACACCAAACAAAAACGAAACACCTCATAACATCTAGAAAATATATCTCAAGGGGAATTGAATGGGAGGGAAGGAATTTGAGAGAAAACCAATTTAAATACCTAGGTGTAATTGTTACTGATAAAAATGAACAAACAGATAAAAGCCAGGATTATGTCAGGAAATAGCTTTGCTCTCAATACTATCTTCTAGCTAAAGATCTATCTCACAAAATGAAAATTATGGTATACATGGTATACATAATACATGGTAAAGAAAGATAAGGAAAATTTACGGCCCCATAAAGGAGGGTGATATATGGAGGAAAAGTTAAAATAATGCCACCAGCAACCCAACTTGGTTGGTACAATTAAACAAAACAGACTACAATGGTTGGGACACGTGGCGAGGATGGAAAAAAATCTGTACTCTCATGCTGCCTAGGAGGGATATCCTAGAGGCAAGAGGAAGAGAGGAAGACACAGAAAAGCATGGATTGAAGATGTGGAGAATGACATGAGAATGCTGGGAATAAGTGGAGATAATGATGTGGGATAGGAAGGACTAGAGACGGATTGCTGAAGAGGTCAAGTTGTAGTTCCAGAAGAAGAGAAGAACTTTTGTTTTAAACGAGTACTGCTGTGTAAAACCATAGCAGCCTCCGCATTCTTCTGGATACATTGTCATCTACACATCTACTGAAGCAAATAGGAATTATTTCTTTTTTTATACCATTCTTCATTAATATAAGCACTTTTTCATCAAGGGTGCCCAAACGTGGTGGCGGGTCATGACAAACTGAGTCATTTCTGGGGGTTCAAAAGAGGTTCAAAATTTGAAATTTGGAGAAAATTAAAAATAATTAGTACTTGAAGAATAAAAATTATTTCAAAAATGGCATATTCAATCATACGAATACCGTAGTAAGTGAAAAATGTTAACAAGATAATTAATTTAAATTCTCGTGATATAAATGGATAAAAAATCGAACAAAAATTATAGTTTTACGAACTATGGCTGAAGTAGGTGCAAGCGTGGGATAAGGGTTGTGAGGTTACTGTGTGTATCAAAGACGGAAAACTTGAAATCGGCAGAGACGATTTACCGTTCATCGTATGTTCTCTCTGCGAGAATATACGGCATATATACATGATCATAGTTCAACTATTATCAAAGCAACTACGAAGTATTATACTCGCTCACAGTTTGCAGGCGCCACTGCTAGACTCTGTACATATTATTCTATATGAATACCCTCGAGCATTTTCCCAAAAAGATAGGTTAATATTTTCACCTTGTTTTTCGGCAATTACAATTTTTCTTTTATACTATACAAGCGCAACTAGGGTCGTGTCAATTTGTTAAGTCCCGCCAGATCATTTACATTTGGTAATATCGATTGATATGTCAGTAAAGTTGGTATATCAGCTACTCATACTTTTTATATCCAAAAGGTAAAGGAGAAGCGTAGCTGAGATGTTTAACTTGGCAAATAATCCCATGAAATGTGTGACACGTCCTCAAAATCTAAATATAGCACATATGTATCTGAATGTGGTTCTTCAAAACTTTTGAAATTTACACTCCCTTATCAGCCACATTCCTCACTTTTCAGTCGTTGAAAAATACATTTCAAATCTAATTATGTATTTCAGTCCCATTTTAATTATCCTTAGTCTAGTGGAGAAGNGGGGGGGGGGGGGGGGGGGCATCTGCATCATAGGGTTTGGGACACACACCCCTGGATTCATTTTGAGTTACAGGAAGTGTTAGGGGAAAAGGAGTGGTTGTTGAGGAAGGACTCCAAAAGTAGACCTCGCACCTACCAAATATAGTCCTTGGACAAGACCTGACAATACAACATATGAAAATATAACACATAACACACTCAATGAAGTAACAGTAAGTCTGAAAACTTTGCTAAGCAGGTGGTAATTGAACAGGATGAACACGCACATTAAAACTCATATTTCACTTTTGCCAATTTCTCTCATGTCAAAGGGTTACCAATGTCGTTAAGAAAATACCCCTTACTCGCTAATAATTTCTTCTCTTAATAACCAATAACATAAATTCACTAAATTCATATAAACTGTTTTAAAACCGTGTCCAAAAATAAAATTTTAAAGTCAAAAACAGTTTAGATTTTCTAGATGAATAAATTAATTTGGATATTGATCATTCTTAGAGCATAATTTCTTAGATGTTATTGCACTCTTTATGTGCTTGTCTGATGACTGATCTAATCTGTAAATAGTGTCACGTAACATTGGGAAAAAATGTAAAACTTTTGCATTACACACAGAAGTGAAATGGAAATTGCTTTAAAATTAATAAGAGATTAAAGATTCTCCTTATCTCTTATTTGATGACAAAATATACCATCAAGTGGAAGAATGCCCCATGAAAAGTCCAATTGGTCCATTGCTATCAGAATTTGTGTTGAGGGACTTGGAAAAATCATGTTTTGAGAAATTTGATTTCACCTCTACATTCCATGTGAGACTGTTGGGACTGTTTACACACTTTTTGAGTTTAAATGTTAAAAGATAACGACCCCCCAGGGAATTTACATCTAGTAAGTACATGTTTGGCAAACACAGGGCCCCGAGTTGAGTCTGACATTACTTCCCCTTACTTGTGCAAGACTCCTTCCTTTCTCTTTCCTGACCTTTCTTGGTCACTTCTAGTTCTTTTCGATCCCGATGCTAGGGTATCTTTCATTTTCCTCTTTCTTCCTCTCTCTTTTTTAAATGATATTTGTAATGTTTTTAGATGTTGATATTTGAGTTTTGCGTTGTAATTCAGGAGGGTTTTCAGTGGGTATGGTTGAGTCATTCGGCAAGTCCCACACGCGGGGAGAGTCATGTTGGCTCTCACTAGTGCGTAACTGCATTTTCCCTACCTGTACAAGTTTTTAGGGCTCTAATGACCTGGATGTCGATGAACCGTAAAACCCCACAAAAAAAAGTTGACGGATAACAGGAATGGCTTTATATTTCATTCTGCAACTTTTATTTCCACTAACACTTAACAAACAGCTTAACATGGATGTACATTAATAATGGAATAAACAGTGCAACTTCATCTGTCTGATGTCGCTAGGAGATAATGTTATTCTCCTACATTTATTTTTGAATTTGATCTTGGTTGCACTTGGAATGTCTTTGGAATGTCCTTGGTTAACATACTTGCACTTGACATTCGATTCACCAATTTTATTCCCTAACATAGTCGCGTAGGTACCCTGGTTCCCAGCGTACCCGGCTGGAGTGGCGTGCTATTCTTTGTGGAGTTCCCATTTGGTCTCTCCCTGGTACTGGAGGTTCGATTATTTCTTTTTGCTGATTGTCACCTTATTTATTATTTGGAATTACTACCAAATCTTCCATTCCTGGTGATGTCCGTCTCTCTAGAGTGTTTCCTGATACATGAGGGTCGAAAGTCTCTATCTACGGTTCGATACTGGTTAAACATAGTTTGACTGATACATATCCGTCATCTAGCTTAATGAGGTAGTGTAGATGTCCGAATTTTTGATGAAGGTTCCCAGTTTCCATTTTTATTTGTTGTTCGAATAGTAGCGTGCCTGTACTCATCTCCCACGCTTAATTAAAGCGCCTTTCGTGTAGAATTGTTGAACTCGAACTTGATCGGCTTGAATGCGTCGAATTGAATACGAATTTGTCGATGTAGATACTGTTCTGCTGGAGATTGATGGCGTTGCTTGATACCTGAAAAGTTTTTCTTGAATTTTCTTCTGTTCGGAATTTGATCGTCGATAATGGCTGTTAGTCTCCGCTTCAAGATTTGAATAATTCTTTCTGCTAGACAGTTTGTAGTCGGATAACCTGGAGCTAGAAGTGTTTGAAAATCTCTGCTTCCTTACAGAATGTTTGAAATTCATCACTGGTGAACCTTGTTGCGTAGTCTGATAGTATGCCGTGTAGAAAACTGTGACGTGAAAAAACTATTCAGGAGTGATTCGATAGTTGAAGACGATGTTGAAGCCGCTGGATTTATTACGATTAATGTCAATTTTGATTTTGCGCCGATTAAAACAAGGAAATAGTATCCTTGAAATGGCCCGCGCAATCAATGTGAACACGTTGCCAGTTGTCTGGTTCTTTCCACGGATGTAGTGGTGCTTTTGAAGGGCTTTTTCTGGTATAAGCACATGCAGTGCTTCCTCGAACCAGTCTTTCGATATCTTTGTCAATTGATTTCTCGTAAACATATCGGCGAGCTAGTTGCTTAATTTTTGTGATACCAGTATGTGTTCGACAAAGTTCTCGAAATATTGAAGGTTGAAGTGTTGGAATGATCACACGTTGACCCCTACAAATAATAATATTGTCGATAGTGAATTCGGGTTGCGTCGTTGATAATTTTCGATAATGTTCCATCTTTCTTTGTTTCTTCTTGAATTGATTCAAAAGTAACCTTTGAAGTTGATATCTGGTAAATTAATTCTTCACAAAGGGTATGTACTTCCTTGTTGATTGCGTCGGATATCGTCCCTTGTATATTAGAATTGTTAGTTGCTATAGATAAACATTCAATATTCGTGTTTTCAGATCCTTTCTTGAAAATGATCTCGTAGTTGAATCCGGATAGAAAAGCTGCGTATCATAGTAGTCTTGCTGACGTCATTCAGGGGAGCTTCTCATCTCGATGCAAAATTGGAATAAGTGGTTGGTTGTCTGTGATTAATTTGAATGGTTTCGAAAAAAGATATTGAAAAAAATGATCGACTGAGAAAACGATTGCTAAAGCTCCTGTCAAGTTGGGAGTAATCTTTTCTGCTTGCGTTAGAGACCTAGACGCAAAGGCAATTGGATGTTCTACTCTGTTGATAACATGTGACAATATTCCTGCAATTTCAGTAGAATTTACGTCACAGGCAAGTTGAAATGGCAGCTCAGGATTGAAGGGTATAGGAACTCGATCACTTGCGATTTCTTGTTTGAGTTTGACGAAAGCTTCTTCCTGCACGCTCGTCCAGTTGAATCTGGAATCTTTCTGTACTAGTTTCCTTAATGGAGCGGCAATGGTCGATGCATCTGGTATAAATCTGAAATAATATGTTACCATCTCCAAAAATCTTTTTACTTCTTTTTTGGTCCTGAGACTCGGTTTTTGGAACTAATCTTAAGATGTATATAATTTATATCTATAATTCGATTAAATTCTGCTGGTGCTGTTTTAACTGTTAAATGATAGTCTGTTCATCTCGTACGTTCCTCGATTAGTTGAAATTGTTTGAATGACACTTGATTCATCTACAGGTACGTGAAGACTGTTGAATATTTATACAGAAATCTCTGAAATTGCGGTGAACAGTCAAGTAACAGATTAATTACGTTAATGAAAATGGGAGACGGGACCGAGATTCGAACACGAGACCTTGAGCTCAACGCGCTCATGCGCTTACCAACTGCGCCATCCCGTTCGCCTCCCGACCTGCGAGAGCCACAGACGGGGAGGCGTAGTAGGTAAATGTATGAGCACGTTGAACACAAGGTCCCGAGTTCGAATCTCGGTCCCGCCTCCCATGTTCATTCAGCATAACATAATTAATCTGTTGAATATTTCTTCGATCTTCCATATTTGGTAGTGTGCATTTGTTTACGTCAACCCTATAATCGACACATCATCGAACGCGTCCATCTTCTTCCGGAATGACGACTAACGGTGAGCCCCAGTCACTAGTTTCTGTCCTTGATATAATTCCGGCTGCTTCTAGATAGTCAAACTCTTTTTCAACCCGGTCGTAGAGTGCATAGGGGACTTCTCGTTCACGGTGAAAAATAGGAGTTGCTTTTTCTTTCAATTTCAGTGATACTTTGAAATCTTTAATACATCCTATTTTCTCTTCGAATATATCTGGAAATTTGGTAGCTAATTCATTGATCTCGTCGCCTTCAATGATAGAGTTTATAACGAGTAGTAGTAAACGGTCACAACATAATTCTATTGTACTTTTATAGTATTTTATCCTACTTTAATTTATATACAGTATTTTTGTTGTGAACCGGCGAGAAAATGCGTGATTTGCAGAAGTTGCGCGCGAAACGCAAGCGCATTCCAAAATACGTATTATTGGATCAAACGCGGCGCGCTCTAGCGGCGTTTTTATACGTCATAACGAAAAATTGATAATAAACAGTTACTAGATTTTTTGTCTTTTCTCATTTAGTAAAGAAATACTTCTGCTCTAAAACCAATAGAAAACGAAATATTTCGAAAAAAAACTAAAATTTAGCACTTTCTTTCGATTTTTCAAAATGCTGAGTTATGCTGTAGAGATATTTTTACACAAACTTGATATTCGGATTCAGCGACCAAAAATTCATGAGAATCATTTATAATAAAAACTTCTACATTTTCAGGTAGTCATTTTTTTTCCAATTTCCTGTACTATATAGAGTATATCAGGCGGTTCGACCCCCGATCGCCCGATGATCCCCTCAGGTCCCGCACCTAATCCTGACTACTACCGGTCAACGGATCGATCCGAGGGGGGAGATGTTCCGTAAGGGGCACCGGCGGTTATTCGTCGGGGGAACCCCCGTTGACGGAAAAACCTGTCTAACACGATCAGAGAACCCCATAAGGGGTCTCGGCGGTCCCGCCGTTGAGAGGGAAATCTTTATACTAACGGGGGGTGCACTGTGATCCAACGCTTTTAGTGCACTTCTACCGGAACACGTACCCTGCCCTAATCCTAGATACCGCTGGGCAAAAGGAACGGACGTCCCGGATAGGTGGTAGAGGCAAACAAAGTGCGCCTCGGCCGTTACTCATCAAACGCTCGAGGATTCAGGCAGGATCCCGAAACATTTTTTTTTTTGGGGGGAGGGCTTTAGGGCTCATCAACATCGAGGTCATTAGAGCCCATGCAAGTAGGGAAAAAAGCAGTTTCGCACCATAGAGAAGAGCCGTAATGACTCTTCCCCGTGTGTGGGACTCGCCGAATATCTCGACATTACCCACTAAAAAACTCTCCTGAAATCAACCAATATCTAAATAGAAAGATGAAAGAAAGGAAAACAGAATACCAATACATTATATAACAAGAAAAGATATTTCAAATATTATATTTTCGAATTAAAGAAACGAACGATGAACACAAAGACAGTAAAAGATGAAAGGGGAATGGAAATTTTAAACCCTCCTGAGAACTTGTGGGAAGAGCCCCGATCTACTCATAAAATTCAATAGTTTATTAACATTAACCGTTTCATTTCCGAAAATTGTTGGTAAATCTGCAGCCAGACCAATTCGTCTCCGTATACTTGAGTATCTTCTGCAATCAGTTAGTAGGTGACGCACTGTCAGAGAACAGCTACACTCCTCACAAACGGGTTCATCATCAAGTAGTAAGAGATACCTATGAGTGAGAGGACAATGTCCTATGCGCAGGCGGGTCAGCAAGACCTCGTCGCGCCGGGCTGGCCTACAGGAACTGCTCCATGACTTAACAGAAGATTTGATAAGTCGGAGCTTATTCCTTTCAACAGCTAACCACTCATTGCTCCATTCACTCAGAATCCTTATCTTGACGGAATTTAGGAGATCTCGTTTTGGAATCGTGGAGAAATCCACGCGATTCCTGAGGCATGCCGTCTTTGCGGAATCGTCTGCTTCCTCATTTCCTCTGATACCCACGTGTCCGGGATCCCAGCAAAACATTATGTTCTTTCCATCACTTTGCAGTGAGAAAAGTACATCCTGGATGTTCTGGATCAGTTTATCAGTCGGATACATGTTCTGGATTGCTTGGAGAGCACTCAGCGAATCAGAACAAATCAGGAAATGTGATCCGACGGAGCACTTAATTGATCGCAATATGGAGTAGCACTCAGCAGTGTAAACACTGCACAAGTCGCCTAGACGGTAGCCATAGGTCTCACGGGGAAATACCAAGGAGCAGTCGACACCATCAGCCTGCTTCGACCCGTCGGTAAACACAGGGATATGGACCCGGTGCTTGTCGAGGATTAGGTGATAGTATACCCTCAACATCGGAGCTGGAGTGTTCTTCTTGTCATGATGCAGAAGATCGAAAATAATCTTTGGCTTGTGCAAAGCCCAAGGGGGAGACTTACTAAAACCTTGATGTAAGACATTAGGTGTGCGTATACTTAAGGTTTCCACAATTTGTTTGGAGCGATATCCAAAAGGTATGGTTGCTCTCAGTTTGTTGTTGTAGAAACGTATGGATGAAAAACCGCGTTGTGCACCAGATTGTCAGGTAAAGTTTGCAAGTGGCAAAAGTGTCGTAGCATGAGGATTTGCCGCCGGAGGGAAAGAGATGGTTCGCCACTCTCGACATACAAACTCGGAATGGGACTAGTGCGGTATGCTCCCGTAACTAGTCGAATTCCTGCATGGTGGACACTATCCAACTTCTTTAAATA
>NNCF01127116.1:208389-259505 GCA_002313205.1 Laupala kohalensis | reverse complement strand
GCGCCCCATTCCCTGCTCCTCAGGCACTTTAATAAATTCAGAGACTTTAATGTTCTTGCTCTTAGGTCTGTTAGATGTTCAATCCAATTTAGTCCCTGATCAAAAATTAGACCCAGGAATTTTACAAATGGGTAGAATTTTAGAACGTTGTTCCCCAGGGTGAAGTGAGGTTCTGCCAGGCTTGGTCTCCTACTGAAAAGAACACAGCGTGTTTTCTCAGCAGAGAAACGAAAACCTGTCGTTTTCGACCAGTGGTATAATCTATTAAGGACGAGTTGGATTTGTCGCTCCGCACCTGTGACACTCTGTGATGAACAAAAGATAGCAAAGTCATCGACAAAAAGAGAGTGTAAAACAGGATTCTTTACAGCAGACGTTATGCTGTTTATGGCCACTGCAAATAAGGTCACACTCAAGACTGAGCCCTGAGGAACACCGTTCTCTTGGAGAAGGAGATCCGAGGTGTCTCTTCCAATTCTATAGCGGAAGGAACGTTTATCCAAAAAGGACATGAGCATCAGAGGAAGACGTCCTCTAAATCCCCAGACAGAGTTGTTGTAGAATGCCATGACGCCAAGTAGTATCGTAAGCCTTCTCGATGTCAAAGAATATTCCGATGAGATGTTGTCTTTGGACGAAAGCATCTTGAATTGCTGATTCCAGGAGAAGTAAGTTGTCCAGGATGGAATGAAACTTCCTGAAACCACACTGGTTTTAGTGAAGGGATAAGCGTTGCTTCCTTCCACGAATTAGGGAATACTCCCTCGGACCATGAAAGATTGAAGATATCCAGAAGGTATTCTTTCGACTCGGGAGTGAGTTGTCTCAGCATTTCATAATGAATGGAATCAGNCAGTGTCGTGGACTGTCGCTAGAGCTGACTCAAGTTCCCACATAGAGAAGGAAGAGTTGTAGGGTTCCCAGTTGGTGGAACGAAAGTCAAAACAAGTGCTCTCTGCTGTTTCCCTTTTTCTCGCGAAATCAGGATCGCAGTTTGCTGTAGATGTCAGGTCAGCAAAATATTTAGCCATCACTGTTGCCATTTCTCTGTTGTTGGTGAGAATCCGACCCTGATAATTGAGATATTGGGAATTGAGAATACCTTCCAGATATCTTTCGGATTGACTCCCATACTTTAGTGGATGATGTTCTCTTAATGGTGCTTAAAAACGTTTTCGAGGAGGTGGATCTGGATTCTTTGATAGTTCTGCGCGCTTTTGCTCTAGCAATCCGATATGCGGCGAGGTTTTCCGGAGATGGACTAGCCTTAAATTTCCGTAATGCTCTTCGCCTTGCCCGAATGGCGGAGCGACATGCGTCGTTCCACCAGGGGACATGAGGTTTTCGCGGAAAAATGGATGTTTTCGGAGTGGATTCTTCAGCGGTGTGATGAATCACCTGGGTCAGATGGTCGACCCTCTCTTGGACACTACCCGTTTCTCTGAAGACAGACAGAGAACGGTACAGTGTCCAATTTGCCTTTCTGAGAATCCATTTCCGTGGCTTGCATTCGGGAACAGTTGCACGTTCCTGCAAGGACAACCAGATAGGATGATGGTCGCTACCATGCAGATCTTCTACTTTCCATTGAAAGGTATCAGCAACTTCAGGAGAGCAAATTGACAGGTCTGTAGCAGTCCAAGACCCGGTAGCAAACGCAAAGTGGGTCATCTCCCCGGTGATTAGCAGACATAAATAAACACGGGGAGAGGGCTTGCCCTCAGCACAGCTCAATGTGTATAGGGTCGCCCTTGTGGTGAACCTGCATCGAATGAGAAGCCGTTCGATGGACCACTGGACGAACGGCCGATGCCCCAGCACGCCCGTACCAAATCCCGGGCCCCCAACCCGGGCAAAGAATCGGACACCGGGGATTGCATAAAGTGGTGGAGATCCGTACTTGATCTCGGGTGTTACTTCAGCACTTAAAACCGAGTAGACGGGGTAGGGGCGATAGCCCTCAGGAGGGTGCCCCAACGCTCTCCTGACGCTCCTTAATTGGGTTGGCCTCTGCCGGGTAGTGGTTTTCCCACCCGTGGTCCCAGGTAGGAAGCTTCGGTTTCCGATCGGTGAGCAGGATTGCTGCTCGGCTACTATTAGCGCATGTAGCAGTAGGGAGGCGACAGCTAGACGCCACCCCTCCCATCATTGCGCCTACTAGTAGGTCTGATCCTTCGGGGGAGGGCCGTTGTGTCGGCAACCTCCTGTAACCCATTCTGTGCGGGTAGGGGGTCCAGGACGCAAATAGTGCCGACTGGCAGCTAAGGTACCTGGACCTGTGGGATAACAAGAGTGAGGGTGCTTTTAGGTTCACGTATTGGTCCCGAGATGTCACAGTAGACCTCAGGCATAGAACTATGTAGAGTTCCCCCAAGATTGTATTCTCGGATCTATACTCTTTTTGTTGTATGTGAATGACATCTCATCCTCCACATCAGATAGCAACATGGTTATTTTTGCTTATGACACCAATTTACTATGTAAACACAACATTCAAAAAATGTTGTCTAACATCTTGACTTGATACCATGAAAATTGTCTCATTGTAAACACTAACAAAACCGTGTCTATGTCATTTCACAATAGTATCACAAAATCTTTACCCCTCGTTTCTCTTTTGTTACGTGGAACACAATTAAAAACTGTAATAAAAACAAAATTCTTAGGTCTCCATATTCAAGTCAACCTCAAATGTAAATGTCACATTGATAATCTTAATTCCAAATTAAGAAAATTGTGTTATGCATTCCAAATCTTAGTTAATGCAGTTAGTTCATATAGTTCCCGTTGCAAATATTTTGAAAATGTTTACTACCATTTACGATACGCTCAAGATTTTCTGACTTATGCTGCTTCTGAAGTAGACAATGTGAAAAGTTTATTATATAGAATAAATAAATAACGACCTTTTTAGTACATAGTATATTATAGAACTCTAGTGGAAAATCATCATCACTGTTTTTTGTTTTACTCAGTGATGATGTTTTTCCACTGAGTTCTATAATACAGTCCGCTAAAAAGGTTGTTATTCACTATTATTCAGTTGATATTCATACATCACTATGCAGATGAAGATGGACTGTTAAATATATAGAAATCACAGTCTATAATGCTCATGTCAGAGATGCAGATATATCAACATCACAACAGTATGAAGCAAAGGAAACATTAAAAGGTAATGTGTAAGATCAATTCAGTCAAAAATAATTAAACAACCAAGAAAATTTTCAAAATACCACATCCACTGCAGTTTTAAGTAACAACATAACAAAGTCAAATTTTACAGAGAAAACAAAGTCTTTCTCTGGACTGCATAAAAGAAGCAATGTATGATGAAGATGAGTAATGAAATTACTATCAAATTGAAAATATTAGGCAAAGTAAAAAGAAAATTCACATCTCATAGTATAAGAGAAAAAACATTTTAGTACAATTAATGGTATAGAAAGCAATGCAAAATAAAAATTCTAGCAATTTATTGAATATTTTGAAAAGATTTCACATAGTAACTCAAGAAGACCTTTAAATAACAAGCTATCTGTATGTACCTTGTTGTTTCCCAACTGGAAATGGAGGTAGACCTTGCATATTCAGCTTCTCATAGTCTCCATGTTGATTGTGTTTAGCCACTTGTGAGGCCCACTCATTTATCCAGTTTGATCCATCAGAATACAAGCTCCTCTAAAAAAGATAATGTTGAAATTCAGCAATAAGAATTTTTTTTAGTTAGTATAAAAGGTATAAAAGAATAGAACAATAAAACCTAATAAACTCAACTATAATTACCACTTAGTACGACATAATTTAAAATGGTTAAATCAATTGTATATCAATAAAAGAGCCTGTCCAACAGATGAATTTCAGATACGTAAGACATAAATAATCTAAACATCCAGAAAAAGAGAGGAACCAATAATACCAGCACCAAAGTTTTGAAATGTCTTGTTAAGCAACTACCATGTCATACAACACACAGTGAATTTAAAGCTAAAAACCGCACATAAGCTAATGGAAAGTTATTTGACCTACAAAATGCAATAAATTAAGGTAAATGATATAATTAGTTTTAGGAAATATTGTGTGTGATGTACCTCAAGGAAATGTATAAGGACCTTATTTATTCATAATAAATGTAAATGACTTGATAAAATATTATAATGCTATCTTTGTTTTTGAGGTGAGATCAAACAAATTAAATTGAAGCAAATTGCTGGTTGGCAAAAAATGCTTTGTCTTTGAATATTACCTTTTCCCCTTACCATGATTGAGTAATAATGACTTTCAACTATTAATGTGTGACTTCAATTGTGGCAATGTTTGTAACTGCTCTGAACTAGATAGAATGGAACAAACCAGATATTTGGGTGTTATAATAGACAAAAATCAGAGATGGGATTAACATACCACAACTAAATGTAAAAGAAATGCAGAAACGCATTGTATGTATCACAAAATGAAAACACATCTAAAAAAAAAAGAAAAAGATAACACTATATCATGGTATGTTTATGTCTATCATTGCATAAGCAATTCTGGATTGGGGAGAAGCTTGCCAAACCATAATAGGACAACTCTTTTAAGATCCAAAATAAAATTTTCACTCAAAACAGTCTGCAACTCTGAACTGAACAGAATATACTAAGTAGAGATAAATATTGTTAGATGGAAGTTTTTAACTAAAATTTTTCTAAAGTCTTTAAACACCTATAATAGTAAATTTGAGATGTGTAGAAGGACAAAAAACACTTTACCCCTGCCTTAATAACATTAAGACAGAAAAGTCATAATTTTCACGCAACTAAATTGTTTAATAAAATGAGAAAGAATATGAAGGAAAGACATTGCTATATACATGCTGTGGTACCATGAACTACCAGGTAATTGTGGTAGACTCACCAGAAAATGGTTGTATGTGAGCAAAAACACTATCTATTAAAAAGTCTCATAACGTTTGGTCCTTACAATGCTAATTTTTAAGAAACAATGTTTTCTAGTTGCATTGATCTTATGGAGGCAGTCTTTAAAGCAATAACATTTTTTAAGGAATTATTTGGGTCTTGACAATTTGAAATAATTACTCTGAATTAATTTTAAATAGGACACTCAACACATGCAACACGAAATACTCAATAGTTCAATCCTTCTCAATCAATAGAACTTTGATGTAAATTCCTCTCTACCAAATTAAGTTATTTTTTCCAATCCTCTTTTCCTATTCGAAACTCTTTAATTAGTGTTATTACCATCACCACCAAGCCTCCCCAACTTGCCACAGATCCACAGGATAAAAGGTATTCACTTTTATCCTCCTTGCATTTTGCCAATACCCTTAGAGCTATTCTCAGATATGTGTCCTGTTAATTTCATTTAGTTTGCTCTAATACAATAATTATTTTGTTTTATATAATTGTGTCTCAATTTCTCAAATGAAGTATCTTTTCAACCTATTATATTTTCTTTTATATTTTATCCAATTTTGTACTTTTATTTATCAATTTCTGGGATTTTACTCCTGTTTCTTTATTCTTGTTGATATTATTACTTTTACAGGAATTATTGCAGTTATTGTTATGTTTACTGCTTAAATCTATCTGAAGGAAACATTGCACTGGCCAGGCTGTCAAGTATCCATTCCCCTTCGCATTCTAGTCCTTTTCTCAAGAACTTTCTGTGTGTGTATTTGCTATTGATATGGCTTTCTGGATTAGACTTAAAATTCGCTTTTTTTACTATACTTCTAGTGGATATAACTACCGGAACTATGAGAACTTATTGTATCTTCTAAATTCTTTGTATTTCCTGAGAGAGAGGGATGAATTTCATGTTCTTTTCAGATATTGTGTGTAATATGTTATTTGTGTTCAGACAGCAATGTCTATTTAAAATGTTGTTAGTTTGACCAATTAATGGGATATATGAATTACTGCAGAGGATTAATTAATGAATGAGAATTGCTTTATAAAAATATAGATCACTTGTCATAGTTCTCCAAGATGGTCCCTGATCCCTAATTGGAATACAGAAATTTGTCTTCAGAAAGTTTGTATTTATCAGACAATTTGCCGGCAAGTTGTATAGTTTCAGAAGTAATACCACAGTCTCTACGGCTATCATTTTGGCTTTCAGGATCTTCCTCAATTTTTTTTCTGATGACCTGGTCTTGGAAAGCTACCATTAAGTGCTCAGTTTTTGCAGAGAGGTCTCTCACAGTCACCTGTTTGACACAATGAGATTGGCATAATGGTGGGATGGAATGGTGAAGCATATACCATGGGGATATCATCCATACAGTTTTTTGTGGATCCAGATTTCATAAGATTTGTTCTAGATGTCTATTGTTGACTCATCAATTACAAAAATGTATGTCTCAAAAGCTCCATTGTATGGAACTCTTGTACTAATAGAGCACATATAGTCTTTGTTAATAAAAATTTCATTAATTACATGTGTTACAAATGGTGACAGATAAGGAGTCACTTATAGTACATGTGTTGTTGCATTTCCACTACAATTAACAGAAATAGTCTTGCTCCTGAAGCTCTTACATGTTCATTCCAATTTCTGAGTAATTCTATACAGACACTCTGTGTAACGAGACTCGTGTATTAATCAGTCTCTAAGTAAGAATGGCCTTTTTAGGGAAAAGTAACTCTTGTAAAATCAGTCCAAAAGATGCACTACAGAACATAAATGTAGCAAAACTAAACCATTGAATTGGTGCAGAGAAAAAGACAGCTCATGGAAGACTCCTCTTCTAAACATAACCAGTCTAGAACACACCCTAATCTATTGAGATTGAGAGAAGAAGCATGTCTTCCAGAGAGAGATGAGGTAAAGTTCCTCGTGTCTTTAACCTAATATTTCATTTTATCTTCACTTACTGCCAAACAGAGATTGTCACCTACACAACACGTCTGAAGACGCAAGACTTCTACAGAGGCACATCCTCAACTTTTTGGGTCAATTGACTTTCTCTTCCAGTAGTAGAATGCAAATCAACATGGTCACTCTCTTCAATTTATTTTAAGACTATGTCATTCATCCACTTCAACACTTCACTAATACCTGTCGAGCTAACATTCATGTACATTCCTGGTCAGGACAGCACAGATTAATAGTGAGACATAATCACTCATTCAGAATCGAGTATTGGAGACTAAGTTGATGGGAGATGCACCAAATCTCAGAGGTAAATGGCCTCCCCAATATTATGAATTCCAAATTTTCATTAAACTGCTGGGTCTAAACTCATTAAATTGCTTGGTCAAAATCTAAATGAAGTTACCATACACAATGGTTATATGTAAAACACATACACAATAACAGGAACTTTAAATTTAAATTCATAAAAATACACTTTGAATTTCTAGGAAATAAACTATCAATATATGTTAGCTTAACAAAGCTTACTTTGAAGTCACCCTCGTCAACTACTGCTCTTTCATCTTCCCCCAATGTATGCATTTGACCAATTTTTAATATCACATTTTCTAAGTCCTGTCTGGCTCTCATAACTTCTGAGCAGGGATTGTCATGTTCAATAGTATAAGTCCCTGCTTCACTGACGGTATCATTGGAAGAATCATTGTGTAAATCATCTAAGTCACCACTATCTTCAACATGGTTTGCAGATTTAGGATTCTCCACTTTATCATCAGTAACATGAGGTTCTGTCCAATGTACAATATTTGCAGCAGTGTGTAGTGTCTCGGGGCTTCCAACAGGAGGATAAGGGCCAACATCATCATTCTCATCCACAAAATCACTTTGCCCATTGCAACAGATCTCTCGAAAATCATCCAACTGATGAAATTCCTCTTCAACACCAAGTTTACTGCGACTACACTGTTCAGCCAAAATTTTCTTCCCCTGGGCAAGGTTAGTGGTCCTTATCCCTGAAAATTGGGAAGTTATTAACTTATTTTCATTTCTGTGACAAAAATTTGAACAGGCACATATGGAAACAAACAATTAAAATTCGTCTAAATTAAAAATGATCGATTTCTTCATTTGGAATAGCAAAAGTAAAAAATATATATTTCCGCCAAAACATTAAATTTACCATTACTCTCTATTTTGCTCGTGAGAGGAAAAAAGGAGACTTTTTGACATCTAATTATTCATAAACATTCTTAACTAGTATTTACCAACATATATATGAACTATCAACAATAAAAATAGAAAATATGATTTTTTTTTTTTTTTGGGGGGGGGGATAGGGCTCGTCAACATCGAGGTCATTAGAGCCCAAATATGATTAATATTTATGTCTAATATTATTATTATGTCAGGATAGATTATTTTAAGATATGCTGAAATATTATCAAGAGTAGGTGATGCTCATTCTATTTTACACACAAAACGATCAACCTAATTAATGCAGTGATAGTACTGACAACAATATAAAAGGAAAAATGTCTAATTTGATTAGTGGCAAGTATTAAATTTGTGAGAAAAAACTATCCAGCTATTTTTCAATACCTCAAAGCAAAATTTCACCTTGCGGCCAGATTTTTTCCCAACAAACATCTTTTTCTTTAAGCCCAACATGCTGTGGGTCAGAAAGAGAATAATTGGCAGATGCTACATGTAGAAAATACAAGAATATATACTAGCATTAATGTTTGAGTTCTTTAATTCTCAGAGAGAAGAGAGTAAAGAAAATTATCTTTTGTTAACCACTTACGTAAATTCATAAACCACACAGACCAAACTTATTTCTGGCATACATTCCTACGTATCTGTTGTGAGAATTTTATAGGAAGGGACTTTCAGAGTGATACTTGAAAATGTTCACTTTTAAAAATAAACTCAGTCACAGAAAGTGATGGACAAAACAAGAAACCCAATGCAAGCACTACACATGTGATGTCCGTAACAGCTCCACTATTTATTAGAGAGTATTTCTCTCTATTTTTCTTTCATTCCAAAGAATAGATCACAAGTAGGATAAATTTGCTAGGACTTATTTACCAAGTTAGTAGTAAATAGCAACAGAGTAAGTAAACCTGTCTACTTCAACTCGATTATTAGCAATGTTAAATCTGTAATGGGAGGGTAACTACAATTCCCTAGCTAATAAACATGACCAGCAACTTTATCTTATTAGGGCGTCATAAAGCTCCTTTTGAAACTCTACCATTTTTTATAATCAAAGGTTTTCAATAAATTTCACAAGGGACATATGGTCTCTTTAAACCTTCCAATGGAATAAAGTAGTAAAACTCAAATCTTTCGTTTAGACTGTCCATTATGTTCACACATGATAAAACAATACTCAAACATCATACATTGAATTAATCTGGTGATTAACTTTTTCAGACATTTTCAAAAAGAAACATCATTGACAATAAATTTTGAATACTTAAAACAGATTCAATGCATTTTAATACTAAAATCATTGAGAAAAATTTCAGGGTCAAATTGATTTCTACAAGTCTCTTCTACAAAAAAATTCCTTCAGTGACTATCACAAAGAAGCATTAAATTTACACAAAAATGTCCCTGAAAAAGGAAAATTCCAACAGATTGTAACACACCATGGTGATGTTACATGTCAACCAGACAAAATCAAATTACCTTGAACACTGGAACAAAAATATAACAAGAAAAATTCACCATCGTACTAAAATACATTCTAACAACTTCTGCCTCCAACATGTTGGAGGAAGAATTTGTAAATAATAAATCCTAAAATAACTAACACTAACCTTTTTCAATTGTCCTCAATTTACGAACAAAGATATCACTCTTTGTTCTTAAATCATCATCTTGGTCACTTGAAAAGTACCCTTCTGAATGATAGCCCAGTCTCTTGTTCAAAATACCCTTTCTAGAAGCTAATGGAGACATACAAACTGCTTGCATACTATTAGTGCCATTCCTTAAAGGTTTCTGAAATGTGTTCCCATTAAATAAGTTCTACACCATATATACATCTATAGAAACCAGAGTAAACTTAATTTCATTTACCTTGCTTTCATCATTAGGAAGGGATGCATTACGAACATGTCTAGAATATTTGGCAAGGTTGTCACGACAAACCTTTGGGGAAGAAGTATTTTTTTCTTCTGAAAAATTTATAGTAAAAGCCATGGGTTGTGGCTTAGAAGTTTCGGCTTGTGCAGACATATTCACTTTATTTGGATTCATTGTACAACTAGTAAAGTAATGGTATCAACTCATAACCAGTATTACTCCAATTTCCTGCTAAGAAAAATAATTACACTTAAATCCATTTAATTGATTAACACTTATCGAAGTTATTGCAGGCATTAAGAAGCGAAAGTTTCCGAGGCAAGTAACCGCGATGTCACACGAAGCATAAATAACAAAGGGAGTATTTATCTGTATCTAAAAGGCACCGATGTGTAAATCCTAGATTTCACTTACAGATTTATCAATTGTTTCCTCTTTCCTCTCACTACTACAAAAATTATGGAATCTGTGAATCAAGGTACTTATACGAACATTTGAGGCAATACTATCTGAAACCGATCCCACAAATCATAACAGAACGTGAAATGATTCAAGAGATGATTGCAAATACAATGACAGAAATGCGAAAATACCCATAAATGTACTCCACCAGTGTTAAGACGCTAATATGAATTACGTACGAAAGGCATTGACAGCTCCAAACGCGACTTATATGTGAGAATTCATGACCACACACGTAAACATATCTCAAATCACAAAAATATTTCATAATTTACATTAATTTGACTCGGAATAACTTTCACCTTCATATTTCAACACATCCACACAGGTTACGGTGAAGACAGCAACATAGTACTGGCACTAGCGACGCAATAACCCACCCTACGAGCAATATTCTTCTGCACCCAGCTTCCCAGCACCTGTTTGTTCAGCAGGTTCAGCACCTGCCGTCAGTGGCATCCAACAATATCACTGTGAGCGCTGAGTCAAGTTTGTGTTCTTTAAACTCTTTGATAGGTCTAGAAACGGGGGAGTTCGACCGTAACGTGTAGATGTAGCCGACGTAAATCTGTGGATGTAGCTCTGCTAACGCAATTAGAATTAGAATTATTGCGAAAAGACTTAAGTCATAATTTAAATATCACAACAAGAATTACATTATATACATTAATTTTCGCAACAAGAATTAAAACTATAAGTTCATTAAATCCAGCTGTGGCACTAAGCGCATGACGTGTCACCGGTGTCGCCGTCCATAGTAGTATTACGAGGCATTATTACCTGGCCTAAAGCATTTTAACTCGTAAATTTGGCTAATTAAGAGAACATAATGTAATAAATGGTGTGTCTATTGGTTTGTCAAATGGTAAGACAGTCCGTGCTTGGTGAAAAACGAGATGACCCTGTTAAGGTATTACATTAAGGCTCTATAAAGGGCTCTACATTAAATCATTGTAGAGCTCGAATTATAATAATAATAAATTTATTGTCAAAAAACAGTCGCTATGTTAAGCTGGTACTTTTGCCACAATATCAAAATACACGAGCCCGCGAGTTTCTCCATATAAACCCATAGTAATTTAAAGTTAAGTAATTCAAAATTTTGCGCTGTAAGGGTATGAAAATTTATCACCACTGGATAGAGAATGCTTCAAACTATCATTTAAAACATTTTTGGGGGAAGTTAACCCTAGTCGCTCTGACGCACATAATACCAGAACACGGTGGGTCTGGAGGAGTAAACCTTGAATAAAATCTCCTATCCGAAAATGGAACAACCATACTGAGCAGAGGATAGGATGTCTCTATTGGTGAACTGAAAGATTAGGCTACTGTTGCTTTCAAGAAGCCTTACTCCTATATCCGGGGCTCTATGGGAGTGGACCTTGTATTATCTTGCTGGTCGAGGGAACACGATGAGAACTAGAAAAATAAGTGTTATGATCTTTCGCTACCTGGGGAGCGCCAGGACACCTCTGGAACTAGTGCTGGAGGTAACAGTACTAGTCATTGGTGAACAGGAGTTGAGCAGGCGGACTCCGTCTGCTCTGCCGATACTTGTAGCAACCAACCAACATCTCCAGCTGCACCTCCAGCAAGTGTTTCTCAGGAATGCATGCCTATTACAAAGTTATCAAACTAGTGACAGACGTCACTAACTACAGAATCAATCTTCATCAAGAGTTCCTAAAACAATGTCCACATTTATCTATTAGAACAATGTAATACAGACCAACGCCATATAATTGTCCAAAACAATCTTCTCTCGTCTCCAGACTTACAAAGAATAAAGGAAAAGGTTGCTGAGTACTTCAGAGGTTACCCTCAAGTCACCGAACCAGATGAAAATAGTGTTAGAGAAGAACAGCAAATCAAAGACTATGAAAGCTCAGATCACGAGCCAAAAGCTACAGACTCAGCGAGAGTAGACAGACTCCATAGCAAGACAAGAGGAGAACTTACGCTTAATTTTTATGGAAACTTTGAGCAAGTTTAATGGTCTAGACCCTGTCGTGGCCCTTATTACCACATCTCTACACATCAAAGAAGCTTTTCAGTGCTGTACACTTAATGAACACCAAAGTTCTCACTGAATTCTTAAGTGATCTCGAAGAATTGCAATCCTTAATGTATATTAGTGCTTACTCCATCACTCAATGGCTTGGGATAAAATCAGAGATAAACAGATTACAGACAATACAAAACAACAGATCACATAGAAACCATCGTGGCAAAGATTGGAAAATGCGGTGGATCAGTTAAAGAGTCAAAATAGGCAGACTAACACTATATGTAGTAAATAATCGTTCAGAAAAACTAGTGAAACATGCCAGGAAGATCTGTAGAAATTATAAAATACGTACCTTTCATGAAAATGAGAAAATATCAGTACTACGCTTCTGTTTCGAAGATGGCCGCAAAATCGGCAAGGTTAAAAAGGTATCTTAAATTAAAGAAACGTTCGGAACAAAATAAGATCTCTCACAGAAAAAAAATCTGTTCTACCAACACCATTTATCAGGTGAAGACCAAGTACCAGAATTTCCAGGTGAAGAAAGTATCGATCATTATTGGTCACGAATATGGGGTCACACCTGTAATCACAATCACCTCGCTGGATGGACCAGTAAAGAGAGCGAAAGTATGGAAGGGAGACAAGAAATGGACTTCGCTGATATTTCTGGAAAAGAAATAAAAGAAACGCTACAGCGTTTACACACCTGGAAGATTCCTGGTTAAGATAACCTTCACAATTTCAGGATCAAACTCCTTACGTCCATCAATATCTTGCAAGTTGCCTTACTCAAATAATAAAACACCCCGAAAAAAATGCCAATGTTTTTAACTTGAACTAACACTTTCCTCAAAGGTAAAGCAAAAAAAATATAGAGAATTATAGACCTAATACTTGCCTTCAACTTCGTATAAAGTACTAAAAAAATGTCTTACCAATAAAATATAGAATATTTATGGGGTCTAATGACGTTGTTGACGAGCCCTTAAAGCCTCACAAAAGAAAAAGAATATTTGGAAAAAAATAAAATTCTTAAAGACCAAAAGGGATGCCGCAGATATTACATGGGCTGCAAATAACAGCTGATAATAGACAATGTTGCTACAAGCCAAGCTCGTAAGAGTCAAGGAAACAATCACGTGGTTACATCGACTATCAGAAGGCATTTGACAGCATTCCACATTCCTGTTTAATTGAAATCCTTAAAATTTATAAGATCAGCCCACTCATCGTATCGGATTCCTACACGTCTAAATGGCGAACAACTTTGAACCTACCTAAAAAAAGAAGACAATACGTACTGGAGATATCCCAATAAAAAGAGGCATCTTCCTCCCCGCTATGTCCGCTGCTATTTTATCTTACCGTGAATCCTCTACCGAAACAGCTCAGTGAATCACATTATAGATTTCAAATACAATCTGGTCACTCAAACCATACTTTATCTCATCTTTTCTATATGTATGACAAAATTGTATGCTTCCAAAGAAAAACAGCTTAATCAACTTCTTAAAATTACAGCTGACTGCTCTGCTGATATTAAAATGACATTTAGCCTCGATAAATGCAAAACTCTACACATAAACAGACGAAAAGAATATGCCGAAACTAACAAAATAGAAAAAGATTTTGCCATAATATCGTTAAATGAATCCTATAAATATCTAGGGTGTTTCTAATGAAAGATGATAAAGCACTCTACTGTCAAACATCATCTGCTGGAGGAGTATCGCAAGCGGAGTAAGAAACTAGAACAATATGAATTACGACCAAAGAACATGATCGGAGCTATTAACACCTTAGCAATACCTGTACTAATATATTCCTTTGGAATCATATCGTGGTCAAACACAGATATAGAGGATATTCAAAGAAAGACCAGTGTATTAATGACAAATACTATAGTACACCACCTCAAATCCTCCATTGAAAGATTGAGCTCACCAGTGGTCTCGCTGCTCGTCGCGCCTTCGCCGACCACTCAACTAGCTGACTGCCTCTAGGCACGCCCACGCTCTGGAGGACACTTGTAAATTGTTATGAGGAATAAACCATATTTTAGGTTGCCTTCTCATTTAACCCCCCCTTCCCACTTAGGCCCGTAAGAACTGTTTATGCTATCACCTCCACGTTTCACTGGTTATGTCATTCTAGTGTCGCTCCCAACCACTCAACGCAAAAAGTGTTAACACCACGACAGTCTCAAAGCATACGCCGAGTATGTCTATCTTCAAAGGTTGACCTAAATAATCGAAAAAAAAAAAACATTATAGAAGTGTTAAAATACTTCAATTTAAAAGTGTTAAGAAAAATAATCAAATTTAATGGAATTCTTGTTTGATGAAGATTAAAAAGTATTCAAATCATAAAATTCGGACAAATAGCTTAGATTTTATAAGCGTTTTAATGAAATAGTACAGCTACCACAATTGTATCTTGCCTCGGAAGCGAAAATTCAAACAGCGCGGCTCCCGAAGAGTGGTTTGTTCTACCTGAGATGTTATGAGAGACTTCCGATGTTACATCAGAATTGCGCCACCACTGAGATTAAAGGGCCCCGAGCTGAGCCTGGCATTACTTGTGCGAGGCTCCTTCCTTTATCTTTTCTGACCTTCCTTGGTCACCTCTTGTTCTTTTCGATCCCGACGCTATTAAGGCTAGGGTATCTTTCATTTTCCTCATTTTTTTCCATCTCTCGTTTTTTGTCCCCCCCTCATTTGATGTTTTGAGATATGTTTTGGTGTTGTAAATCAGGAGGGTTTTTAGTGGGTATGGTTGTCATTCGGCGAGTCCCACACGCGGGGAGAGTCATATTGGCTCTCCCTAGTGCGTAACTGCCTTTTCCCTACCTGTACAAGTTTACGACTCCAATGACCTTTGATGTCGACGTAAGCCGTAAAGCCACACAAAAAAACACTGAGATCAGCGGGGCATGATCTACAAACTACATGGTCGGAGGGGGAAGAAAAGTCATGTAAAAATATTTAAACGAAGAGAAAGGAGTTTCATCCACATATTTCGGGACCTTTCAGATAAAGTGACATGCCGTATAAGTACACGTTTCACGTAGATAGGGGTTAAATACCCTTGACTATGGGGTGAAGTTGTGAGCTAGACTAATTGTTGACGTTTCGATTGACATGTTTATCCTACGGACAACTTAACGTTACTTGCTAAAGGATTAAATAAATGTTTAAATAAACAAATAAAAAATGTGCATGCGTATGACATCGTGGAGGATTATGAACTAATTTACTCTCCAGAAGCAAACAAGGGTCCATTCCATCAATTCCGATCAAGGGCCCTGAGGTAGAGGCTGATTGAAGTTTCAAACAAGGATTATTTATTTTCGCTGCTGTGGGTAAAACTAGACATAGTGCATACAATCGAGTTTTGTATTAAAATTGTATTATCATGAGTTTGTAGAACAAGGATCTTGTACATATTTTTATAAAATCAGCAAGTAAAATTATTTTGATCTCATAATATATAAATTTTATTTTTATTTGTTTCCTACGTAAAAGAATTTTGGTCTAACAAGAAAAAAATTCCGGGCAACGCCGGGTAATCAGTTAGTATTAACTATATACTGACTAATGAATTTAAAACGATTATAAAAAGGACCAATAAAGAATCACACGAGACTTAGTCATACAACCTCGACCCAAGGCCAGGCAACACACAGAACCCCATAACCTTACTTACCCCCACCCAAGTGGCGGTAATCGTCCTTAAATGACATTTCAGTGTTCTCAATAAACTCATACTTTTGGGTTTGGTATTTACAAGCTGCCCCCAGGGGACTTACATCTAGTAAGTACGTGTTTGATAAAACACGGGGCCACGAGCTGAGTCTGGCATTACTTCCACTTTTTTTGCTAGGCTCCTTCCTTTCTCTTTCCTGACCTCCCTTGGTCACCTCTTGTTCTTTTCGAACCCGACACTATTAGGTTACGAGGACTAGTATCTTTCATTTTCCAACCTCTACCCTCTCTTGTTATGGCACCCTCTTGCCCCTGGGGTAGGAAAATGCCCTTAAAAGCGGAAGATCCAGCTAAATCAGCAAAGGACAACGGTATGGGGATACAGAAGGCAACGGAAACCACTATATTAAAGACCCTTATAGTATCCACAGCTAATGTAGCCATTTCATCTATTTTTTTTCATGAGGGACTTCTCCTTTGCAAAAGATTCCGGAAATGAACTAGTCCCCCGTTCGGATCGCCGGGTGGGGACTACTCCGGAGAGGATCAACAAGAGAGTTGATAAAGCTAACATCCTAAGAATCGGAGCGTGGAATTTTAGGAGTTTGAATGTAACTGGGTAATTAGAGAATCTAAAGAGGGAAATTAATAGGTTAAAGTTAGACATAGTGGGGATAAATGAAGTAAAGTGGAGAGTTGAGACAGACTTGTGGTCAGGAGAGTATAGAATTATAATTACATCTTCAGTGAATGGTGTAACTGGAGTTGGGGTTGTTATGAACAAGAAAGTGGGTCATGTATTATGAACAGTTTAATAATACGATTGTTGTCAGGGTTGAAACAAAACCAACACCAATTATCATAGTGCAAGTTTATATGCCCACTTCACAAGAATATGAAATAGAAATAATGTATGAAGATATAGAAGTAATAAAGTTTGTGAAGGGCGATGAAAATTTAAAAGTCATGGGAGATTGGAATGCTATAGTAGACGAGGGAAAAGAGGGCTGCATTGTTGGGAAATATGGTTTAGGAGATATGGAAGAGACCAGGAGACACAGGAAGATACCAGTTGGACTACATACTTGTGAGGCAAAGGTACAAAAACCAAATATTAGACTGTAAAACTTTTCCAGGTGATGACATAGTCAAATCACAATCTAATAGTGATGAATAGTTAAATTCAAAAGGATTAAAGCGTGACACACCACAAGGAACTGGGATACAGACAGGCTTAATGAGAGAGACAGGAAAACAGAGTTTAAAAAGGCTCTAACTTTCAGATTAAACCAAAACTACATAGGTGCATTGGTAGAAGAATGGGGCATTTTGAAGAAAGAAATAGTCAGAGCAGGGGAAGAAACTATTGGTAAAAAGAAAATGGAAGCGAATAAAACATGGGTCTCCAAAGAAATACTTTGTCTAATTGATGAAAGAAAGTCCTACAAAATTTTCAAGATGTTAAGGGAATGAAACAACAGACGACTTAGCAATGAAATTAACAGAAAATGCGAAATTGCAAAAGAAAAATGGCTCGAAGATAAATGTAGGGAAGTTGATAAAGATTTTAGCATAGGTAAAACTGATGCCGCATACAGGAAAATCAAGACTTTCGGACAAGTGAAGAACAAATGCGTCAATATTAAAAGCGCAGATGGAAAACCTCTGTTAAGCTCAGAAGAAAGGGCTAATCGATGGCAAGAATACATCGAAGGGTTGTACAATGATGAACTGCCAAGAGAGGCTGTCGAAAAGGAGGAAGACATAGATCCAATTTTAAGATATGAATTTGATAGAGCTTTGAAAGATCTGGGTACAAAAAAGGCAGTAGGGGTACATGAGATACCATCTGAGCTTCTCAAAAATTTAGGTTGGGACGCAAAGGTTATTTAACATGATTTGCAAAACTTATGAAACTGGAGAGATACCAACAGACTTCCAGAAGAGTGTTATTTTCACACTACCAAAAAATGCAGGAGCAAATCACCGTGAAAACTACCGAACAATTAGTTTGGTTTCTCATGCTGCGAAAGTGCTAACCAGAATACTATACCGGAGGATAGAAAGGTTGAAGAGAGATTAAAACAGGATCAGTTTGGTTTCAGAAAAAGTAGGGGCACTCGTGAAGCGATTCTGACACTACGCCTAATAATAGAGGGGAGGATTAAGATGAACCAAGACACATTTATAGCATTTGTTGATTTAGAGATAGCATTTCATAATGTGGAATGGACTAAAATGTTTCAAATTCTTAAAAAGTAGGACTAAAGTATAGGGAAAGGCGTGTTATCCACATTATAAAAATCAACTGGCTATATTAAAAGTGGAGGAACATGAAAGGCAAGCTGCTATTAAAAAGGGAGTAAGACAAGGTTGCAGTTTATCACCTCTATTATTTAACGTATATGTCGAAGAAGCAATAAAAGAGGTGAAAGAAAAGTTCGGGACAGGAGTAAAAATTCCGAGGAAGATATCAATAATATTTGCACAACACATAGCTGTGCTTGCTGAGAAAAAGGAAGATTTAGAGGAAATGAATGGAATGAACACCTTACTTAGTGAGGAATTTGGACTCAGAATCAATAGCAAGAAAACAAAGATTATGAAGCGTAGCAAAAATGAGTTCAATGATCGTATGAGTATTAGAATTAGAGGTAATACAGTAGAAGAAACATTTTTGCTATTTGGGAAGGAAGATCACACAAGACTGGCTAAGCAAGGAAGATATTAAGAACAGAATAGCACAAGGAAAGAAAAGCTATCACAAAAGAGAGACCTATTAGTATCACAAATTGATGCAAGACTAAGAAAGAAGTTACTGAAATTATATGTTTGGAGCACAGAAATATATGGATGTGAAACTTGGACAATGGAGAAACCAGAAAAGAAAAAAAACAGGAGCGTTTGAAATGTGGAGCTACAGAAGAATGCTGAAAATTAAGTGGACAGATATGCTACGAAATGAATTAACAAGGATAGGTGAGGAAGAGTCTGTGGAAAACACACGAAGGAGAGACAGGATAGGGCATGTTTTGAGACATCACAGTCTTGTTAGCTTGGTAATAGAGGGATCAGTACAGGGAAAAGATCAGTACTCAAAACTCAAGTATTCGTTTCATTTTTGATCTCAGAAAGTATGACCACGTGACAGAATTTTCCAAAAAATCCAGGACACTCACACTCGAGGAACGTCGACGCTGCATTGCCTATCTCTTCTTTATAAAATAATAAAAGTGAACATTCGACAGTTTTAGCAAAATGTTTTAAATTTTTGAAACTGGATCGCGCGCGAGGCTCACATCTCTCTATTCCTCGGCATGGCACAACTCTTTATAGTAAATCCTTCACAGTACACACAATACGTACTTGGAACAAACTCCCTGCTCAACTAAAATCTCTATCACCTTTTTCTTCTTTCAGGCGACGTCTTACAGAGTGGATGGAAAACTATGCCCTTTAGTATTCCCACATTGTCTATTCTTTCTCCTGCATTTGTATGCTCTTTCTTATCTTTCATTCTTTCTCTTCTTTGCTTTTATATTCTCTCTTTAATTCTTTCAATATCCTAGCTTCGTATGATCTTAGGTAATGGGTCATTCCATGTCAAGGGCCTAGAGCTCCCCACTCGACCATCTTCAATTTTGTGTAGCTGTAAATATGTGTTTGAAAGGACGTTCTGTGAAGTTTCAGCTCTTGATCTCAAATATTAGAGGCAGCACAGCCTTCTCTATGGAGGTCCTACTGACGTCTCTTCGGCTACGACGATTCTGCAAAGTTTCACACTCTCTCGTAGCTCATCCAGATTAGCTATAATGCTGAAATTTGACATAATCAACTTTTTCTAGTGAACATAAAAAAATTAGAATTAATGCACACAAAACGTACGGTCCACAATTTAACCACAAGTGGCTCCGAAATCACTTTTCGCGATGTTTTTGCCATATTTTGACAACATAGAACTGTAATCACTATCAACTTGTTATTTTACCTCAAGACTAATCAACCCTAGGCCATTACTCTGCTAAAGTATCAGATTAATAGCTCGCGGATTTGAGAAAATATTTGACCACAAACGATGTAAAACATCAAAAAGCCAAATATGGCCTATTTTGAAAGTTAATTATCTCAAAAAGGAATTTATTTAATTTAGTTCATTTTATATCAATTGAAAGAGCAGATTTTTCCCTACTAGAATCATCTTGTTTTGGTGTTTTTTTAGTTATAGCAATAAATTCTACTGCAAGTTTGAATCCTTGTTGTAATTACTATATTTTGTTAATCGTATTTTCATAATTATATTGTAGTTACTGCTGCATGTAACCCATGTTCGGCACTAAGCCGCCACCCTGATTGGCGTTTTGCTGGGCTTACTCAGTCGCTTAAGGTTTTACCGGGATGGCCCCTAGTATTGCTTCCCAGTTTTAAATGTAAATACGATCCTCCCAATTTTCATCTTATATTTAAAATGTAAATGTTTTAAAATGGTTAGACGGAAGAGCAGACCTTAAGGTCTGAGTCTCATCAAAATAAAGGCACTTTATTATTATTTCTTTAGGAAAATCGATGTACCAGTTTATAATGTAATATCCAGAAATGACAGATACAATGGTACTCTCTTGCGGCTGGCAGATGCTGGATTTTGACTTTATTTGTGGGGCTTTACGGCTCATCGACATCGAGGTCATTAGAGCCCTAAAATTTTGTACAGGTAGGGAAAATGCAGTTACGCACTGAGAGCCAACATGACTCTCCCCGCGTTTGGGACTCGCTGAATGACTCAGTCATACCCACTAAAAACCCCCTGAATTCCAATATATCAAAACATTTTTAGAAAATGAGGAAAAAGAGAGAGAAGAATCCGAAAAACATTATAAAACCGAACATAAGGGGGAAAAATTAAAACTATATAAAATGTTAATCCAAAGTCAAGGGAAAAAATATTTAAATCCAAACCCTCCCGAGAATTTGTGGGAGGAGCCTTGTTTCGTGTATGGATTTGAGCAATGGCATACGAAAAAAAAACCCAGATACTGTTCTAAAGACCACATTCCTGAAGGAATCTATAAAGACGTATCAAAATCGGTTCATTTTGTCCCAGCCTAACAATCAAACTGTTGGGTAGATTGTGTCGCCGTCGGCTGGTACTACATTTGAGACACTCTAAAAGAATGTGTTCCACGGCAAGTGTTGTTGCAAGTTTCACAGATGGTGGGGGGGGGGAAGGTTCACCGCGTAAGAGATGACCATGGGTAACACAACAGTGGCTAAGACGAAGACGTGTAAGAATTACTTCTTCACGTCTGTCGTTCTGGATGATGACACCCATGACTTAACGGAGTCTTTTACCTTCCTTAGCTTGAAGGCGCGAGTTTTCCATTCAGCTTGCCATGTCCCATGAAGAGATGATCTTATGGCAACCTTAGAATTTGACGTAGGAATAGGTGAAAGGTAGCCGTGTTCCCCGCTCCGCTGCCTCATTAGCTTCTTCATTGCCCATAATAACCACGTGCCCAGGAAACCAACAAAGGACAATTTCAAAATTTTGAAATACTAGATGACTTATTAGATTCTGAATTGTCAGCGTAAGGGTGTCACAAGTGTACATTGAAGACACTGACCACAGAGCACTAATAGTCACTGCAGAGAACCACACGCCGTATTGATGATAGCTGAATGAATTTCAGCGCCTCAAGGATTGCAAATTTTTCAGCAGTGTACACACTGCAAAAGGAATGAAGGCGAACAGAACGGGTGGCATTATGGCAGTGGAAAGCAGCACCAACGGAATTATTCATTGCTGAGCCATCTGTATGTATGAACATATGATCCAAATAGAGGTTTTTTAGTTCTCCGAAGTGCTGTTGGTACACAGCAGCAGGAGTGTCTTGCTTTGAAAGTTGAGACAGCCGAAAGTCGATGGTTGGTTTCACGAAGGGCCAAGGTGGTGTACGAGTGTGCGGGTATTTCACTGGAGGAAGTAGTGTGATGACATTTTCCTCTAGCAGTTGTTTACAACGGACACAAGCTGGGCGGGGTAACGAAGGTCTTGCAGCGTAAGATAAAATAAATTTCGGAGAATGTAAGTGTTGCCGAGTGGGGTGATTTGGAACCCCCATCAGTTTCACTCCATATAATCCAAGTAGAATATCACGTCTCTTGTTAAGAGATGTTTCGCCAGCGTCTACTAGTAAGCATTCTATGCGACTAGTGCGGAAAGCACCAGTTGCAATGCGGACTCCTGCATGATAAATACTGTTAAGTATTTTTATACGGTGATGTGGAAGCATATACAATACTGCCATAACCTAATACAGACCGAACGAGACTTCTATACAGACGAAGAAGGAAAGTGAGGTCTGCGCCCCATGATGATGCGCTTAAGCAGCGAAGAGGGTTCAGGGAAGAGTTACAACGGGAATGTAGTTTTCGGATGTGATTGCGCCAAGTTAGTGTGCGGTCGAATGTGAGACCCGGGAATTTTGCGGAATCAACGAAAGGAAGACGTTGGCCCCCAAGGAAAAGATCTGGATCATTATGGAGATGGTATATCCTACAGAAATGCATACAGCCTGACGTGGATACAGAAAAACTAAAGCCAGTAGACACGAAAACGGTTTAAAACCAATTGCAGTGCGATTAAAACGAATGTACCGGTTCTCGAACCACTGACGCAATGTTATTTATGGCTATGGCAAAGAGTGACGCTTAAGATTGAGCCCTGTGGAACACCGTTTTCCAAAGTATGATTCGATGATAAATAAGTACCGAGGCGAACGCGGAAAGAGCGTTGAGATAGGAATATCTCCAGGAACAGAGGAAGACAGCCTCGGAATCCCCGAGTGCAAGGTGCGTAGGATTCCGTACCTCCAGGTTGTCATAAGCTTTGTCAAAGTCAAAAAAGATGGCCACGAGGTGTTCCCTTAATACAAATGCTGATGACATGGTAGATGACAACGCAATAAGGTGGTCTAACGTTGACTGTTGCTTTCTAAAGTCACATTGGATATAGGTCAGAAGGTTTCGCGATTCCATAAACCAAACAAGGCGACGATTGATCATCTTTCTAAAAATTTGCAAACGCTTGTCAGAGAAATCGGTCTTAAGTGCGACGGATTAGAACGATCTTTTCCCTCCTTCGAAAGTGGAATAATTATGGCCTCACGGCATTGAGCAGGGACGGTATGCTCATTTCAAATATAGTTAAATAACTTCAGAAGGAATTTTATGCCTATCTCTGGAAGATGTTTTAGCATCGCATTATGTATTTGATCAGGACCAGGGGCTGTATCTTTCAAAGACTCAAGGGTAGAGGTCAGCTCCGTCAGAGAGGAATGTTATATTCCTCGGCTCTGCAACTGGAGAAATCCAAGCAACACTTTTCCGCGCGAGCTTTCTGTTGAAGAAACGCAGGAGAAATACCGGAGGAATTAGAGACACTGTCGTAGTGCGATGCAAGTTCCTCAGCGATGACTTCGGGTAAAATTTTGGGCTGTCCATTTACATTGAGACCAGGGATGAAAAAAGAGGACCATGTACCTTGAATCTTCCGTACTTTCTGCCATACGACTGATGATGGAGTACGGCTTATAAGAGATGAAATGTGAGCCTTCCAGGAGGACGGCTTACGTTCTCGAAGAGTTCGTTTTGCTCTGGCTCTGCACCTTTTAAACTCAATGAGATTATCAACAGTGGGATACTTAAGTCGCGCTAAAGCTTTCTTTCTGGAGCTGACCGCCTTTGCGCAATCCGAATTTCACCATGGAACAGGGTAATGTCTTGGATTACGTGATGATTTAGGGATGGCAAGATCAGCAGCTTTTAAAACCGCGTTGGTGAAATGGGTTGCCATAGCATCCACATTGGCGAAAGGCTCATCGCAAAGATTGATGTTGCGTTTAAACACATCCCAGTCTGCTTTTTTCAATATCCACTGAGTGGGGCGTGAAACTCGAGGGGAAAGAGACGTTGAAATGTATAAGAATGGGGTAGTGGTCACTCCCATACTGATCGTCAAGAACTGTCCAATCTAAGAGTGTGGAAAGAGAGGAACTACAGATGGCAAAATCCAGCACCGAGAAAGATCGGGAAGCAGTACAGAAGTGGGTGGAGTGGCCCATGTAAAGGAGCGTTATATCTCGGCTATCTCACAGTTTTTCAATATCACCCTTTGGGCAGTTGTGTGAAGAACCTCACATCGAATTATGGGAATTGAAAACCCCGACGATAAAAAATGGGCAAGGCAACTGGTCCATCAGACCGGCAAGATCTTGTTTCGTGAATGTCTACCCAGGGGTATATAGATATTACAATCCGTAAATGTATGGGATGGTAGGCTCGCCCTTATATATACGGCCTGAAAGACGCTTGATATAGACTTCTTTGGGATAGACTGAAGCGTCTACGAGCACAGCGACTCCACCTTGTGCTCGTAGGCCGTCTTCTAAGTCTGCCCTCTAACGGGTATAGCCACGAGTAAAAAGAGCGTTTTGGTAAGAGATGGGTTTCTTGCAGACATAGGATTTGAGGAAAACGACGAGACAGTAAGAACTTTAGGTCATCTAAACGGACACGAATGCCATTAAGATTCCAGGAAGGAAGAGTCAAGGTCTGGAGTTTATCTGCTCTTTCTTCGATGTTTGGAATATTTCCTGTGTATGACTTCACAGTCAGGTGCTGTGGTCTCCTCCCCAGGAGTCGCCATGATCACTGCTAGAATGATCACTCGTGGACATAACAAGTCCACTATTTCTGCTCCTTGAGCGTCGGCGACTAGAGGAAGTTGATCCGACAATATTGGAGCCTGACTTTAAAGTCAGGTTTCCGGGACGTTTTTGTTGGAAGATTTCTGCCGAGAACGACCCCGAGATGGACGTCGGGGGGATCGTTTGACAACAGACTGCGGTTTCTCAGTGGTCGTGAAAGTAGAGACGGATTTTGACCCATGAGTCCGGTAACTCATATTGATCAGGATACAAATACGGAAACAAAAATAACATGGTGTACACATCCAGATGCTTAACCAGGAGTATGTTGATGGCAATGTATCGAACGTGTGACTAAGTATGTTTGTTTCCAGAGATGGAAATTTTTTTCTGTGTAATAGAGGACCATGTCATCGCTGCTAGATGCAACAGAAAACGTATCATCAAAGATGGAGTAGAAGAGCAGTGTCGTAGATGTGTCCTGACCCTGGAAACGATCGACCATATTGTGGAGGCAGCTCAACACTTACTGGAATACAATATCTCAAGACATAACAATGTCACCAAGATCATCCTTCAGAAAATTGCTTTCTCAAATGGGTTAATATCAGAGGAGCGCCTATAATACATGAACCAATCCACTCAAGTTCTTGAGAATATCTGAGCTAAAACATACTGGGCTAGACCAATTAGAACGGATTTGATAATTTTAACTAACAGTTCAGACATCACGTATACGGACAAGTAAAGAAAAAGTGCGCGTTTTTAATTTATGTTGCGATCCCTCTCGATGAAAACCTAAGGACAGCTCAAGCAGAAAAAATCAGTATGTAGCATTGGCTGAAGAATTTCAGGTGTTGTTTCATCTAGAGACAGTCAGAATTGTTCCTCTTGTAATATCTGCAACTGGGATAGTGCTGAAGGCAAGGTAGAAAGGTTTGGACGAATTGGACGCGGGGTTCTTGGTATCTATGATACACAAATCTGTATTGACCTGTGACATAGAAAGTTTCTATCCCACTCATAACAATAGCAATACTACAACGTATCTGGTACATTACATGCAACAATTCCATTAGAATATGTTAAAAGGAAAAAAAGATATCATTGATATTGCCATATCAAACATTCATAATATGGCAACAAAATACAAAGAGAAAATACAGAAGTATTTGTATCTCTCACACAATGTAAAGTCAGTGAATGCGGCTCAGTGAAACATAGAGAATATGTAGTGCCTATTATCTTGGGAACTGGTGTGATACCTAACACAACAAATAAAGTACTTGGTTGTCTCAAGCTGGAAGACGGGTGCATCTACAAAATGCAGAAAGCCGAACATGCCAATTGTCACGAAACATGAACTATTTAAAAATCAAAACACCACACACGTGGCCAGCATACCCATGTGTCAACCATGTACACTGCATACTGAACTCGAAACCATGCATACTGAACTGAAGATAATTCAGACATACTGAACTCGGAAAAAAGTAATAATACTAATAATTGTAGTTCAACTGAATGTTTTGATTTTTTTCCATCATCAAATGCATACCAACACTAGTTCTAATAGTAGTTTTGTAACAAATATGACTAAAAATAGAAACCTCACTTGCAAGGATATAAAATGCTCACAAAACATTTTATTAATGGAAAACAAATCACGAAAGCATGCTTGTCAGTACTTTTGTAAATTATCATTAATTTATATTAATTAATCAATTTGGAACTATGAAACTTACATCACAATAATTCTACAATGAAAATCACATGAAAATATTTTATGAAAAATAACTACAACCATGAATTCAGACAAATCACTACAATCTACGTCAGCAACTACGAACAGCTAAGTCCGCTAATTGTCTAGGTTTTCAAACGTCGATGCCGGTAATGTTTTTTCGTAACACTTTAATGTGTATTACAAAATGTTAACTTCAAAAATATGATGGCCACACTTTAACTGTTCCATCAATAGTTATTTTGCAAAACCAAGTGCTTCAATTCTCTTCACAGCACAGACTTGTCACTTAAAATAGCAGCCAGCAAATGTTTGTCTTGTAATGCAGCAGCTACTTCATCTTCGTCCCACACTAGTCTCACCTGTAAAAGATAAGTTGCCAAGAATTAGATTCCATAAAAAATACACAAAAACTAAGAAAAAAGAAAGGGACAAAGATATTTTAACAATACCATTGACATAACACACATGGACAAAAGTATGTTCTTTATCTAGGACCAAACCAGACAGTCAAGTATTTATCCATCCACGTCCTCCATACACTCACCTTGAAGTTGGATGGTTGAACATAAGCGACCTAATATAAACATTTAGTAACCTTTGCCATACAAACTCGCGGTACAAACTTCAAACGAATGATCGATTTTCAACTCCATCATGTAACTCTGGTAACTATTTCTCATCGAAGGCTGTATTTTGAGAACCTTCACTATCTGTTTCAGTCTTCAGAACAAAGACATCATTTCCAATCGAACAGTTCAATAAGTCAGTGGATTCACATTTAACTATTTAAAAGTTCCCATGACACCTATAGATACCATCATCAAATTATCTCAACATAATTATGTCAAATTGGCTTCATGGCTTCGCTATTTCAGGGTATTTCAAGAACGCGATGAGGTTCGTAGCTGATTTGCATTATTTGCGAGGACAGGTGGATATACGCACTACTTAGACTAAGCTCTGGCCGTGCTGGTGGTTGACAGCTTACGAGTTCCCTCGACAGTCGTATCATTCTCTCCGTGCCAGTCAACACATTGTATAGGGAGTAGCAGGACATTCATTTTAGCAATGCAACGTTTATGTTCAAATTGGACTGTCCCAACCCACATACAGCGCTGTGTATTTTACCCACGACTCGGACAATTCCACCGCCGACTCATCGCATTGCCAACGCGGCGCACTTCGTTGGAAGGGTTCAATACAGAGTCTTATGAAGTTGTCCCTACATTGCGTTGAGCTACACGCGGCACTATATCAGCACACGTTGCGTAAACATTTAAGCCAATCAGAATAAAATGAGTGAGAATCTCACCCTTTCAAATGCATTTTGTTCAACTGGATCGGTAAATTTCGTAAATATTGCTTTATCCCTGTCACTCAGGTGTTCTGTCGCAGCGACACGACCTTGACGTTTGCATTACGTTTGTAATAAACTCACAAAAGTATCGCGCGATCCAGGCGGTCTACATCAGATCGTTGAGAGGTTTCTTCGAGATGGGAGAAGAAACGGAATTGTTCATATGAAAAGTGACTACGTGTATATATACACTTCACACTTCAACATAAATCGTGATTACAAAAGAGCTGAACATTAGTAGTAAGAACGAATACATTTGTTTCACAATTTTATTTCACAAAATGATTTTATTAGGTAGTTATTAATTATTATTAGATGCATCAAAAAGTATTATAAACAATACCCTATTGAAGATATGTCGTACTGGCAAAATAATCCGCTAACTTTTCGCCGTCTTGAATTGCACCATTGGTTGATCTTCGATTGGTAGCATCTGTTGGTAACAAAGCTTGCATAGTCTCTGTGACTTCTTCGCGTTCATCATTAATTGGGTGCACCCAATATCGTCTTTTTTTCTTGTGGCACAATAGTGCTAAAAGAAGCGGGAGTTGCTCCTCGTCAGAACTACTCATTTTCATAGAAAATCTGCAAAACACAGTAACCCGTGCAAAACACTACAGCGAACCTACTCTGCGGAAAACAATCACAACACTGGATCGTTCACACATATATCGCGCTGTACGTGACGTAGCCATATCGCCGACCGCCGAGAAAATCGCGCGATTGCTGCCCTCCGCGTCCTGTTCCAAAGGCTTTAGTTTTAATTATTGAACGGAGTTTAATAATTGACGGGGAAAAAGGTGTTTTAAAACATATTTCTGCTACCAAAGAGTCTTAAAAAACCCATGGAAATTCCCTCCGGTTCAACTAATCTAATTAGAAAAAGTAACTGTCAAATTATTGCCAACGAGTTCCATTACATTTCCAGAAACTAATGGAATTGATCCTTCTGATATAAAACAATCTTGTGCAGTTGTTCTACTTTAAAATTATTTGCAGGTGTTGTGTTGTAGGAAAGTTATAAGTGACAGCTCTGGGACGTCGCGGGAGGATTTAAATGTGACTATCGGAAAATACTATTAACTATCGATAGTTATCCACAGTGCTATCGATAGTTTTCCGCCTCTAGTTTGACGATCTATTTTGGCGATGAATGGTCGCATTGATCTTTATTTATTTTAGTAAAAACCGCACTTTGGTATCTTAATTCGGTTTGTAGATATTTTAGGCCTTCACTTAAACTACTGGCCTTTTCAATTTACTGCTCTGAGCGTGCACCCCGGATGTCAAAACGTTCTATTTGACAGAGAAGTTGCATCAGTGCGGGGATATGGTTGTTCTGTTGAGGCGCGCACACTGCGCACTGATAACCGTGCTTCATCTGACAATTTTCTCAGTGGGGGGACTGCACTAGGTATTGTTGAGGATAGGTTAGTCCGTGGCATAGCCTTCTATACTACAAGTCGTAGCCCTCATATTAGGCAACCTCGTATGGTAGTCCTGAGATTACTCGTAAACATGCTTCATAGCCATGATGACAGATGAAAAGGCTGCAATAGTTCTTAGAGCATGGAGTATTTGCGTTGCATAATCGTAGTAACTGTTTTTGCCTCTGTACTGGATTGAAGAATAGTGAAACAAGAAAATTGTGATTGAGAAAGTAATATTTCTTGGCGTAATTGTTTGGTGCGATAATTTTAGTAGTTATTACCATAACCTAAAACGACGATATGTTTTCTTGAATAGAGTCCCGATGTGGTATTTTAAGTAACTCTTTGTAGTGGAGTAAAATTATATTATGAAAGGTAATATCAAGCAATTGCGTTAGTTTAATCGCTATATTTTATTTTTTGTTACGGTTAAAAAGGTTTCTTAAGAAAAATGAACATCAATGACCCAAGACATAATTATGTGCCGCAACCCCACCTTTCCTTATATTTTATCCTTTGGAGTCTCAGTTTACAACGACCTGAAGACATGGATGAAGAACGCAGTTAAGTACAAGACCATAGTTGTCAATCTTGAATTCTTAATTCAGAGAAGAAAATGAGATATTTTTTCGAAAATTGCAAATTTTAACTACGATTTGTTTTACCTCCATTTCAATAATGAGTATTAGAAGAAATACATGTGCGTACTCACTACATTTTAGATGATTTCGAACCAGGTAGAAAGAAACCTATATTCCAGACTTTTTATTTTATACATAGTGTTATTAAATGATAGTTATCAAATGTCAAATGACCCGCAATAGCATATTAATATTTTTAATGTGTTCTATTTCTTTCAAAAGAATTATTTTCAGAGTTTATAACAAATGTAGAAATCTCTCAAAACATTGTATTGTCTTGAATAACCTATAATTGCCACCACCGATTTTAGGGGAAAAAAAGTTTCTAAAATGTACCTAATGATGATATACCTCAAATTCATAAACGTTGCATCGTAAGGCATTAAGTTTAGTTTAAAAATATATTTTATAATATTGTATTTGAACTCCTACGGACTACACTCCGTCCGGTTTACGCAACGCACTACCTTTGACAGATACAACAGTGTTCTTTCTCAGGCCAAGGTTTGTAATAAAAGAGGCTATGTCCAGATAACGCATCCATGATGGATACTATGAATTTATTGCAAATATTCCCAGAAGTTAACAATACTGGCAGAAAGAAACTTAACAGAAAAAGAGCATAAAGCATTCACCAAGCATGCGCGAATTTTATATCGTGAGAAATGTAAGTCAACACAATTAGAAAATTGGGTTTTAGAAATACCAGGAAAAATACATAGAAGACTGCTCTAACATGAACGTGTATATGGCAAATTAAGAAGTTATCGAATTCAAGATCTCCAGCCTCTTCGTTGTTATCGTTACTTAAAGTATGGTCAAATGGCTCGCACACGTAAGGAGAAAGAAGAGTATTGCGGACATTGCGGTAATCAAGGACATCACTATAGGAATTGACAAACAGAAAGAACAAAAATTTATAAACTGCATAAGGAAGAATCTGCCAACGAGACATGGAGTTCAGGTCGGAATCTGCCCGGAATACATATCTGCGAAGAGGATACTTGAACAAAAAATAAAATATGAATCTTAAAATAATACAGCAACATTTACAGAGGGGACATGCAGGAACAGCAGAACTGGGACATTACATGGGAAAACATAATATAGACCTGTATTGTATGCAAGAGCCATTAAATGCAAATAGAAAACCAAAATATTTTCCACTATGATATAGAGTTGTACATGCACAAAATTCATGGTCAATAATATTAATAAGAAATGAAGATGCACAAATTTTAGAAATAGTTCAACTAACAGGATATCATCATGGAGTAATAATATACAATATACGGAAAATAGATTTAGTAATTATGAACATGTACAGCAAATTTTCAAACAAAATAGATGCGGATATAAGTTTTAACAGAGATTAGAAAATTTTCCCATAAAGATACATTGCTGTTTGGATGCGAATGCGCAATCTCGGCTATGGGGGATAGTACAACTAACAAATGTAGAAAATTTGAGAAATTTATGACATAAAATTTAATAGTGCAAATTGAATATGGAGAAAATACGGTTATGGGGGCAAGAGAATCTTCAGTTAGTGATTTGACAATAACGAATGCTTGGAAGCATCATACGATGTCGAAATTAACACCAGGGGTTGAAAGTGATCATGCAGCTTTGGAGATGATTATAACAGCAAACAAATATAGAGCAGGAAGTTACAAATACCACAGGAATATGGATAAAATGGGAAAAAGCAAGAAAACTGGAAGCCAAGAGTCAGTAGTAACGCCAACAGAACGTGACATAGATGAAGAAATAGATAATATACAACTGAACGTCTTGACAGGACGTGTGGAAGAAACGGAAGGGCAATATGAAAAACGAGGACAAACATGGTGGACAAGAGCTGACAAAACAGAACAACACACAATAACTTAAACGGCAACTTATAAGAAAGCGTGAAGATAAAGGAAACCTTTTATATATATATATATATATATATATATATATATATGTGGGGCTTTAGGGCTCGTCAACATGCCAGAATATAGAATTGCACGAAAAGAGTTTAAGATCAGCGTAATACAGGCAAAGAAAAAAGATTGGGCGCAGTGTGTAACATCGATGCTACAATGTTCTTGTTGGGGACTCCCATATAGAATTGGAGCGGGGAAAATAAAGACAAAACAATTACTGAAGAGTTTGTGCCCAAGATAAGGTACAGTATACATGGACTGAAGTATATTAAAAAAAAATATTTAAAAACCGTTTCAGCAAACAGACATAGTTTGCCGAAAATAGAAATAAAAAGTGAAGATATCCAGTACATTACAAAAGAAGAGTTAGAAGAAATTTCAAAACTGAAACCTAAGAAAGTCCTGGATATGATAATATACTGCATGAGATGGTACAGCGAGTATACAAAGAAATAAACAACCGCCTTCTGTCAGTATTAAACAACTGCGTGCGTCACGGATATTATCCAGCGGCATGGAAGATTGCAGAAATGAAGTTTTTAAACCCTGTACGACATTCGCAATTTTGTAAGTCAAATTGTCCAATAGCACTGCTATCAACATTTGGAAAAATATATGATAGTTGTGATGTGGTTACAAATTAGCAGCATAGGACAAGTGAGCAATTTATGGACTCGACACTCTTTTTGCCAACAGAATGACATCTCTCGATATTCGAGCTTCTGTGAACTATTTCCTGAAACCTCATAGATTAATTCAAAATCACGAAATCTAAGGAACTATATTCTGTTTCCCCGCCAAAACAACTTTAAATTACCTAGCATCACGTATCAAGTTAATCGAACAAGATAAACGATCGATACTCGAAGATCGATACACGGTCGACCTGTGACATCACGAGCCGGCACGAGGACCCTCGCGCTGCAGGCATGCTTCCGACGAGCGACCGTCTCGTTCTCCTTAACTCTTAAAGACAAGGAGGTCTAAGTTACCGTGGCTACAATAAATTAAAAAAATAAAAATACTGCTTTCTAATAACCCAATTATAATATAAAAAATTAAAATACTGCTCTAAAAAATAACCCAATACTGACCACACAAGACTTCTATAGAGGCAAAGAAGGCGGTCTGCATACCATGATGATGCGCTTAGGAGGATCAAGGATGGCGCCAAGACTGTGGTCGAACGTGCGACCCGGAATCTTGCGGATTCAACGTAAGGAAGACGTAGACCTCCAAGAAAAAAATGGATCATTGTGAGCATAGTAGATCCTGCAGAAATGCATACTTACACAGAAAAGCTAAAGCCGGAAGACATGCTCCACTATGTAGACGGTTTAAAACCACTCTGAGTTGCCTGTCGATGACAGAGATGCTACTGGACAAACAGGCTTCAACGAAGAGAAGCTTGGACCGGTTCTCGAACCACTGACGCAATACCATTTATGGTTACCGCAAATAAAGTGAAGCTCAGGATTGAACCCTGCGGGACACCGTCCTCCAAGGGAGATGACAAATGAGAACCAAGGCGAACTCAGAAAGACAGCAATAGAAAGCTCTCCAGGAACACAGGAAGACGACCTCGGAATCCCAAGGAGTGCAATGTGCGTAGGATTCCATACTCCCAGGTGGTGTCATACGGTTTTTCCCACTGAAGGATGATGGCCACAAGGTGTTCTCTCGATACAAACGCTGATGATCCAGCGTTGACCGCTGCTATCTGAAACCACACTGGTTATTGGTCAGAAGGTTTTTGCGATTCCAGAGACCGAACTATGCAACGACAGCTTGGGAGAGAAATCGGTCGAAAGAGCGACGGATTGGATTGATCTTTTCCCTCCTTCGAAAGTGGCTTCACGCCATTGAGCAGGGACGGTATGCTCATTTCCAAATACATTTGAAGAGTGTCAGAAGGAATTTGAAGCCCATTTCTGGAAAATGTGTTAGCAAAACGTTACATATTTGACCGCCATCAGGGGCTGTATCTTTTGAAGAAGCGAGGGCAGAGGTTAGATCCGACATTAAGAAGGGAATGCCATATTCCTCTCTTCTTCCACTGGAAAAAACCAAGTAACACTTTTCCGCGCGACCTTTGTTAAAGAAACGATGGAGAAAAACAGGAGTTAGGATCTTTCGTAGTGCGAGTTCCTCAGCGATGGTTTCAGGTGAAGTTAGAAGCTATCCATTTATTTTAAGACTGGGGATAGAAAATGAGCTTTGTATCTTACAAACTTTCTGCCATACGACTGATGATGAGTACGGCTTCTAAGAGATGAAATGTAATCTTTATAGGATGACGACTAACGTTCTTGGAGAGTTTTATTTACTCTGAACCTCCACCATTTAAACTCAATGACATTCTCTACAACGGTACTTATTAAGCCGCGCTAACGCTTTCTTTCTTGCCCTGGCCGCGTTTGCGCAAACCGAATTCCACCATGGAACTGGGATTACATGATGATTTAGGGATGGCGACATCGGCGGCTTCGAGAACCGCGTTAGCGAAGTGTGATGCCATGGTATCCACACCAAAGATAGGCTCATCCGAAAGATTAATGCTGCGTACAAACGTATCCAAGTCTGCATATTTCAATATCCACTGAGAAGGTGCGAGAATTTCTTGATCCCAAAATTATGTATTTTGTCATATCCAGGGGATTTCCAACTTGCCATGTCCTTTATGGTAGATGCCACATCTAGCTCAGAGAGGGTGCCTGTGCCATCATATTTTTCTATGGTCTTACAGAAGGTTTATTCAGCAGCCATCCAAGACGTTTTCACGTTGAAATGTTTACTTTGACCCCAAATTTGTGGCCAGAACTCCGCAATATTTTTGCTTCGATATTTTTGCTGTATCAATATCTGTTGCTTCGAGACTACAGTAAAATTTCTTCTGATGAGCTTCAAACAACTTATGTTGATTTCTGAAATCTTTTTTATATCTCTTAATTCTTTGTGCAAATCCTTGAAACTTGTTTCGGGGTTTCTATAGCAGATAATTGAGAGGGTACGTCATGAATCTCGTATTTTATTTTAAGACAACGGATTTTTTCTTTTGTCTTTTCTTTGTAGTGTCCCTTCCATTTCATCTACAAGGAGTAACAGTTCTCGACGGCAGTTTGAGATACGTTTCTCAATTCTCAGGATCCATCGTGGTTCTTGCCCTTCCACCCGCCTTCTCGGGTTAGTTCCTGGCACATGATCTTTTGGTTTACCCAGAACAAGGTCATTGATGACTTTAGCTGTAGCATAAATAATATGGTTAATTTCAGTCATATTTGGACTTTGATCTAGTAAAATTTCAATTAAAATGAGATTGCTCTCGTTTATAATACTCCTAGTTCTTCGTAGATCTTTCTCAGCGGCCGCCCAGTGTCCACGGGTTGGAACCTAGTAAGTGATATCTCTAGCTGTATCTGTATCTCTTCCACTGCCCATCTTGTCTGTCGAATTTTCTGAGTGTTGTTTGAGTCATATGTTTGGTCATTTAAGGTCTCCTCAACATTTATTCCATCTCGTGAATTCTCTATCTCCTGTGCTGAAAAGGCACTTCTTTAGATATCTTTTAGTTTCTCCGAAGAAAGCTTTTATTTGCTTAAGATGTAGCGTGGCTGGTTGGCTAGTATCTTCGAGTCGAGTGTGGGTCTCGGATCTAAATTTCTTTGCTTCCAAATTCCGAAGACTTTCTCTTCTGAGTCACATCCTGCTGCTTGGGCGTAGTAGAAGCACCACTATATTTCTTCCATCTCTTCCACTGTCCATCTTTGCCGAATATTTTGAGCCTGTGATGACACTAGGTCCCTTTGGTTACCTGTGGAATGACCAAAATGCCAATCCAGATGTCATCTGCTCTTATATTACTTCGTGTATTAACACGTGGGAGAATAGTAAAACTCAGCACGTTTTGATTCTTCCTCTGTGTATTCTTATTCATGGTGCAGGTTTATAGTTTATCCTTCGCTCCATTTGGTTCGTTTTGATAAAGGTAGAACAGTTGGACGTACTATTGTTTCCTGATCGGTTTCCAGAATGCCCGTTTCTGCGAGTTAGTGGCCTGGGAATATCCCCCCTCACATGGTCAACCAAGTGTCCCGTCCGATCGCCAGTCGGCTTTGCTGGGCTCTGCAAGATTTTCGCTAATTGCTGGAGGCAACCTCCTTGCTGAATGACACAAGGTTCGGGCCTCCACTCTAATTAGCATCCTGGTGTGCTATCCCAGTTTCTATCCTGTACCCTTAACAAACCGGTAACTGGAAGGTCATTAAATGTATTCTTCATATGCAGTTATTCACGCAACCACATCCACTTCAACCTTTACCAGGTATAAGGGAGGGAGATTAAAGGAAATACTTAGGACGGGTTATTATTATTATTAAACATTAATTTTCAGATTAGCAATTTCCTTCAGCGACAGGGTGCGTATCTGCTTGTCTGTGCGTGCCCGCAGCAGAATGTCACAATTCCGCTGTTGCATGAGAGGCCGCAGATATCCAATATTCTCGTCGATTTCTTTCGCAAGACGTACAATGATGTCTTAAAAGTCTTTTCATCTTCAATTTAAGGTGAACCGATCCATTGACGGCCAGTCGCTATCCTTACAAAAAAAACTGTTCACACCAACAGTTTCTCCAACAAACCATTCCCTCCGACACAGGTTGCCATGCACGGCAAACACATAGGTGAGCGACAATAGTCAGTTAATATTAGTTAGTATCGTTATAGTTTGTTATCTTTGTAATCATTCATTTTTACAACTCCATTTCGTAATGAACACTGACGTTGGAATCCGAGGATAATGAAGACAATGAATTTTATTACTCAGAGTGATTTATTTACCACTTATGAAACGGAATATACCTTAAAAGTGAAGAAAAAAATTATGCGGGCAACTACAACAATGATGAGAATTAATTCAAATTACGAGAAAATAATTTTTAAATTTGAGCGAAACGACAAAAAACTGATAAATTAATAGAAATGAACATAAAATATATACTCCTTGACTAACTTAACATTTCCCTCACAACACATGGCCACAATAAACAAATTTTACTATCAAACACTGCCAAGCTAGGTGTCACTATTTTAGACAATCATTTTATTCATTCTTTTACGTTATCGCTTCACCTTCACTTAAGCATTTAAAAAAGTAAGCAAGTCATTCATTTCTATTACTTTAATATTCTGCCTAAGTTTCGAGATTTATTGCTCTTCATCAGGGCCAGCTACAATACATAACAATAACAGAGAACAAATTTTAAACTAACTACCTCCAACTTACTATCACGAAAATATCCGAAGAATATACATGGGGCAGTGTTACATTCAATTGCAACTCCACTCATACTCTGCTCACATTCGAACGGACGATTTTGAATCGTAATTTTGTGAGGGAGCATTCGCCTGAGTGATATTCGACTTGAGAATGAGTATGCTTCAAGTAACGACTAGAATCCCATCCTCAGGCATGGCTGACTGACTGAATAAAGAGAGTGGCAGAAGGTACGATGAGGAAGGTTTTTGGTCTATTGCGTATTCACCGGTCGGTCCGTCGCATCTAGTACCTGCTTCAGGCCGTGGGGTTCGAAGTATCGGCCTCGAGTATCGAGAACGAGTACTCACTTGGAATCGGTACAATAGTATTGATACCCCTAAAGTATCGATACTACTCAGTACCGAGTACTTCCGTAAATGTATCAATAATTGTATTTTGTACGAGTATATGAATTCCTCGCAACGCAATAAACGACCATATTCATATGAATAAAAAATGAAATACATAACACAATAATTTGCAATCGATGTGATCACTATTTTCTGCATCATCACACATACACATCGATGCCTCTCTGCGGCCAATCCTCTTTAGGAACTCCTCATTCCCATGTCCCGTTCCAAATTCTGTTACATATGTTTGGTTCGAAGAATTTTCTTCTCACTGGAAATCTCACATTTGTTATGTATTCAAACGTCTCCCAACCATGGTCACAATATCAAGAAAATCTAAAACATTTATTTTCACGATTAGACATATTTTTTCGATTCCCTCAGTAACAAATTACCCAGCGTCAGGAGATAATTCCAAACCCTAGGGCAAACACTTCAAAATTTTAAGTTCTTCGTTTAGTTAATATTGACGAAATAGGAAATTAAGAGAGAACACAAAGCCAGAAACACACAACCAGTGATAAAATATTAGGTTTAAAACATGTCCCCATTACCGAAACTATACTATAGGACAATAAGGAAATTTCTTATTGTTCCAGAAGTGCTATTCCATAAATTCAGTAATCGTTAAATCCTTGATTTATTACTAGAAAGTGTCTGTGCCACCCCTGTCACACTTGGACATCCTTAAGAGTGAAGAGAGATGCAAATTTCGAGAAAAGAAAGCACAAATATCACACTTTAAGATGACAGGGAGAGCTAGTCTCACGAATACAAACCCAAAGTTTGAAACTGAAATGCACTGCATACATCTCAATAACACTAAATGCAATGTCATACCAAGGATTGCATGTTTAAAGGCACCCAGTGAAATGAGCGATATTTCGGGAGACTGACGAATCGTTGTCTTGGAGGATGTATACCCCACCCTTAATGTTACAAAAAATCTGTTACGTCATACGTTGATTGTAGTAAGGTTGTGAGCTTCATACAGCGTGGAAGTCGCAATGCTACCACCAGCCGTTCTATAGAATTTAAGGGTGCAAGAATTAAGTTTTGAATTGAAGGGTGCAAGATGGCGTTTTGTCAATTTTTCATTAAAAATGGGAAAACTGTATGGGCGATTAACTTTTAACGTTTGTTTTGGTTTAACTAACACACCAAGCAATTCCCAATATTATTCACGTATAACATTATCTAGCAGTCACTCAGGTAATAGAGGGGATGGGAGCGAGCGCCCCCTCAATGGGTGTGGTTAGATGAAGGTACTTAAATGTTTTATTCAAATGTACTGCTTACATCTAATGACCCCAAATGTAATGTTTTTACTCGTATTACGAATTAATAAGTTCCCTAGCAATTCAACATCTATTCTTCCCAATTCCCTCACCCAAATCAAGGTTTGGTGGAAGAGCGGCCCAAATGGCCCGAACCTCGCCGTAAGTAATTAAATAAATAAAATTAATTGATTTAAACCTGAGAAAATTCCATTTTTCAAAATCGGTTAAATGTTGAAGGGGTTGTCTCGCAGTCGGTTTATCCCGTTCATGAAAAACCATGTTCCTTGGACAAGCACACACCATCCTGAGTTGTTTGGTAACATTTGAAACACTCATCAGAGAAAATGATAGGTTCTTCCGATGAGGGTGAGTTTTTGATCTCAGCTTCCCGAGTGGACATTATTGGATCTGTATACGTGAGACTAGCTCTCCCTGTCATCTCGAAGTGCGTATTTTTTCTTGTTTTTCTCAAAATTTGCATCTCTTCACTCTAAGGGAGTCCCAGTGTGACAGGTGGCACGGACCCTTTCCAATGGTGGCAAGTCTTGATAATATATGGGATGTAATGAAGCGATTAAGTTACGGTGCCTCTAATTTGGACGCGCAGTGTATATTAAGAACATGGAAAATTTACTAATAGAAATGAGGGAGTACGATATTCTACTGTTAGGATTCAATTGCGAGAAGCACATTATGGGAGGATAAAACAACAAAACGGGGAAAATTATGGCACACTTGATACTAAGTATAATTTGGTTTTACACAAAGAATACGGGCGAAAAACTTTCACAGGGGCCCAGAGGAATAATTTTAATTGATTTAACCTTGATGAATATACGGAAACATTTAAGAATTGGGAACTGTGCGGGCGCGAAAAGTGATCATTATGCAATGTGTAAAGGAGGTAGAATGAAGAAGTTTGAGCGAATGAGAGGAAAGCTAAGGTAGAAGAGTGATTGTGGGATAAATTCGATAGAAGGCATTGAAGAAGTATAAAAGTACAATTTCGTTTTTTAAAATTTTATTAATTTTTCGGGCAAAAATTAGTGGAAGAAAGAATGGTCAGGTCTGGAGAACAAGATGACAAAACCTGTGGAGAAGCATAATACACGATAATAAAGATGTATCGACGTGGACTGATGCAGGGAAGAGTTTACTGGAGGGATATTCCCCGATCATGAGAAAGGGTAAATCGACAGGCTGAATAATGACTCACGAGAAAAAAGGAAGATATCCAAAGCGGAACTCAATAGAATAATTATGTGGATGAAAGTACGAGAGTCCAAGTTATGGAAGGATAACGCACGAGATGGTTACGAAAGGGTACAAAGAGTTATCTGAAGACACTGAAAATATATTTTTGTATATAGCCCCCCTCTTCGCATGCCCATACATTTTTACACGGGAACCATAGCGATATATTACTTCACGGAGATAGGCAGTTAGCAGAAATTTTCCATACTTATTTTCTTAGTCGTTCTTCTTTCTTTTCATTAAAAATGTAATAAATTATTGAGTGCTGCTCCACTTCTCATTTGATAATCTACTATATTTGATGGAGAGATGTCCACTATTTAGGCTTCATCTGACTATGCCACGCCGTGCGCAGAAGTATTGTACGCATGGCGTTGTCATCTTCGTGGCCATAAAATTCACATTTACGTCTATTCTTTTAAATATATAGAAATACAACTTAAAACAGCCGCGTCCGGGGAGGTAGAAATTTACTTCCGTGTCTTCTACTGAACCACGGTTCCATAACTGGAATCAATTTATGAGTCCACATTCCTTTGGTATCTCGATCCCATCTTTCATGTCATTCTGTTAGGAGACATTCATGCATGTTTCTTGATGGCTTCTTCTGTCAAACTCGGAGATCTTTCGCGAACGGCATAAGTGAGCTCCTTTACATCGTCATAGACAGCTTTCCTTTCCCTCACCACCAGATCTATAGCGGAAAGCTACTAGTACCAATACTGCGCTGTCCGAAACTGTCCAGTACGCTAACACTATCCTCAATGCCAATCCTCTTAAGATTTATGCATACTTCATTATAGTACATCGGGTTTGTAGTTTTTCGGCCCACACTGGAGCCACTTACATTTTAGAGTGGGCTTCACACGAGATCATCCTGCGTTTACACTCTTTAGGTTCTCCTACGTTGGGCATAATTCTGGTGAGGTTTGATGCTGTTCCTGCTGCCTTGCCAGCCATCTTGGTTATATGGGGTTCAAAACTAAGTATGTGGTCAATCTCCACACCTAAAGAAGTTATTTGTTTCTTCCACAATATTTGCATTCCGTTCACGGTGATTTCACTGCATCAGAAAGCTCGTCTGTATATAACTAGTACAACCTCTGACTTCTCAACAGCCATCTTGAGGCATTTGTTGTCAAACCATCTCTTCACCCTAAACAGGATTTCGTTCAATTTCATTTCCAGCAGGTCTACTGAGTCGCTGTGGCAGATTAAGGTATCGTCAGCATATCCGACTAGGCTACTGTCTTGAAGGTCAATCCTGAGTAAGTATCATACATTACATAAAAATGGACCGATCCGTGTTCCTAGTGGATCCCCGCATATCATTTTTTCTTTAATATTGAAAGCCTCGTCATAGATGATCATTGAGATAATTTTCCACAATTCTCAATAAATACTCTGGTACCTTCTTCACCAGAGCCTCTATTATGTCTTTCCATTGTGCAGAGTTAAAGGTATTCCTCATATCGATTGTCACAAGGGCACAGAATCATTTCCTCTTTCCAGGCCCAGCTTTTGCGTTTCTGCGATGTGCACCATTCCATGACGGTATCTGTCGTCCATAGTTCTTTCCTGAAGCCACATTGACTAGAAGACACTCCCTTTCGTTGCAATATGTTTCACAAGTCGTTCAAGGATCAGATCTTCAAAGAGTTGGTCCATTGAGTCAACGAGACAGTGGTCTATATGAAGACGTATTTAAAGGCTTGTGACAGCTGCGTAGAACAAATTTTTTGTCTTCCAGTTTTCGTACAAAAACCCGTGCTTTAAGCAGAGATTGAATACCTTCAGTAAACACTCGGGACATACTGTTGTCACTATCTTTAATACTTCATTGGATACTCCATCTAGGCCCGGAATTTCCGTTTTCATTTTCTTCGATGCCCCTGTTTGTCTAAGGTGAACTCATCTTCATTAAATGAGTAGTCTTGAGGGCGATCATGTCNTTATCTAGTCGTGGGGGGGGGGTTGTTTTGGTGACTTTCAGTTCCGACGGAACAATTTTAAACGCCTATGTCCTATGGGTCGTTTTCAACTTCTTTAAGCAGGTGCTTCCAACATAGAGTCTTGTCTTAATTTCTCGTTGCAGCCGTCTACGAGACTTATTTTAGATGTCTCCAAGCCGCTCGTCTGTTTTTGCTCTTGTAGCTTATCTTCTGTTCTCGATACACACTTTTCTGAGATCGGCTGTCTCCCGAGTCCACCAGAATAAGCTTCGTTTTGAATTCCTACCTCTTCGCTTCGGCATTATTATTATTATTATTATTCCACTTTTCTTAGCAAACACTGCTCGCTAGAATAACACAGGTCAAGTTTCCATCTTTTCAGTTTTCCAAAGAACTCCAGAACTTCCTAAGTATACACAAGTAGAATGTTCCAAAAATAATAGATTTCTGCAGAGATACGTAAGTGTAAATGTTTCCAGATTTGAATGCAGCTTTTCAGAATTTCTCCCGTTGCAGAAATATTGTTGGGACTTGTTTCATCTTTCCAATTCATTGTACTTCCCGGGTGTATTTTGAAACTTTTTCAGAAATAGTCTGGTGCATGTTATTTGTATTTGGTACAGCAATTTCTTTGAGGAATGTAGTTCTATCAATTAACGTATTTCTCGATGATTGTGGTGGTTTGATTCATTAGTAAGGATTGTTCAATCAAAATATAGTTTACGGATTTTGCTCTACAACACTCTGGTTTACAGTTGTAATATGGGACTTTGTCTTCAGAAAGTTTGTATTTATCAGCCACTTTTGATGGATATTTTTTCCATCAAGTTATGGTTCGGCAAGTAATATGTCTGAGCCAAAACTTTGCAGCCTGCAGTGATGTGTTAGATAGTTTTCTCCATCAGATGGTATTGCAGTATATGCTGTCACTTATAGTGAGTTCTCCTGTATGATTCATGTACGATTTATCACATAGTACTATCGATTCATGCAAAGGTGACTTGTTTTTTATGGTGGAAGAATCTTCGCAAGGCGTAAATTTGTGGGCCACCATAACCTCAATAAATTTAATAAACCTCTTCTCCATATAAACCTTCTAAAACCTCTTGACAAACTCCTCCAGATGTTTGATAGTAGAGTACTTTATCATCATCCTTTGAAAACCTAGAGATATTTATAGGTTTCATTTTCACTTAAGGGTATTGTGGCAAAATATTTTTTTATTTTGCAGTTTTCAAATTATAATTTTCCCTTCATAAAATAACTTCACGGGACACTGCATCAATAGTTATTTAAAATAAAAATCCAACATATCGACCTAACCTCTCAGGCCGGTCAAGGTAATGAACCCTTACCCTGATGACGGTTTGAAGAGTTAGGTCAAAATGTCGGTTTTTAATTTTAAATAACTATTGACGCAGTGTACCATGAAGTTATTTTATAAGCCATGTCCTGCAGAAACCTGAAGAATACCATCTAATTTTCTCCTGTGCATGCGTAGGTTTTCCATTCAACAGTCATTCTGGTATCAGAAGAGAAGTCGGCTGAAATGTTAAAAATTTGATAAAGCTGTGTTTCATTGAGTGAAATTGTAAGTCATCCCTAAAGAAATAATGAGGCAGAGTATGATTTGAGCAAGTAAATAATTTGGAAATCATAACGTGTTTCACTGAGCTGTCTTGGAAGAGGATTCATGTAAAACAAAATAGCAATGGACTTAGTGAGTCTCCTTGGAAAATTGCTCTTTTAATCAGAAAATTCCTCTTGATATGCACTATGTAAAGTTCTGTTTTGTAAATAGATGCAAAATTATCTGTTTTGAAATTAGATATCCAACCACGATACAATGAGTGGGGTCAACTTACAGATTTTAAGGGTTTCAGTAAACCAGAAATGTGGTATACCTTCTGGTAGTCAATGTAAGCCTTGTGGATGTTCCTTTACTTCTTACAAGCTTGACTTGTAAGAATTTTATCTATTGTCAGCGGTTCTTTGCAGTCCATGTTCCTGCAGTATCTCTTTTGCTCTTCAGAAGGAATTTTGTTTTGAACCAGATATAAGAATGTTATATAACATCTTCTAGATGTTTTATTTTTCAAGGAAGCCAAGTTGCAGTCAAGTAAGTTGATGGAAGCAAAGTGTTTAGTTCAGAAATTTTGAAGATTATCGTTTACAGAGAAAGGGATGGGGTTTCTGCGAAAATAGGCCATTGTGGGACACACGTAGTCTGACTTCTCCACCCGGGCCTGCCCAGCTAGGGTGACCCTGCCAGTAGTTAACCTACTGCCCTTAAAGCCCCAGTTTCCTTGGAGCATAAAAACCCTTACCACCAGCAGGGTATATTATTATACATGTTTTATAAGTAAGCATGTAAGTCACATATCCATGCTTACACACATAAAATAACTTCTGATAGAAATACATAATAAAAGAAAACATTTACCTTAGAAAGACGAGTTTCCCTTCCAGTTTGCACTTGAAGAATTCCTTTGGTCTCCACTAGTTGACACAAACTGAAAAAATCTGCCTGGTTCACAGCTAAAAGGCTTCTTTTTTTGCACACCTTCCGATAAACTTCATGTAACTAAAAATAAAAAAAAAGTAACCACTTTATTCAGGTAATTAAAATCTTTTCTTTTCATAAGTCGTGTCCTAAGGAAAATTTCATACACCATGGAAAATGTGATAGTATTCATAAATGCAGAGGTGCACATGAAGAAGAGGGGGGAATATTTTGGACAAACACACCCCACATATACATATCAATAATCCTATAGCATTCATACAATTATTACTACACTCGTGACCTGTAATTTGCTCCCACTGATGTGTTCTCTGCTTTGGAAATACATTATCAGGATTCTGATATACTATAGATGTGGGTTCTAGGATTGGATATGAGATCAAACTTCAGGAGAAGGAAAGGATTTGTCCAAACCTTCGAAATGACACCTCAAACGTAAAATTAAGATAACATAAGGTTGCTATGTCACATTAAGTGTGGGGATGCCACTTCAAAAGATTTGGAGAAACCCTTTCTTTCTCTGTATTTGGGTGTTACACCTAAACCTGTTTTCTCAGTGCAGCTCAAACTGATGAACACGATGCAGAATTGTTATTTTCCATATATGTAGGAAGTAGAAAGTGTCCTAATAGCGAAATAAATCCACAGAGAGATTGAGACGGAACTCTCTATTTTGGGTGTCGCTGATACGAAGAAATGATTTTAAACATGCCATCCGCCCATATACAGTAATACTGGATAATAGTCAATTTCATTCATATTTCGTACTTAGCGTAATATCTGCTCCTTTGTCGATGCACATGCTCTGTATTTTTTAAACATTATATAAAGGATACTTCATACGAAGATTGAAGTACATGCACTACAGGCTTCTCAGCGACGTAGAACAAATTCTCTCTCCATGTAGAACAAATTCAATTCACGCAACGCCAGTGCGAGGCCTGTATCACAGTTAATGGGAGATCGTAGAACATCCGTTGCAATTTGCTGTTGAACTTTGAACACCTATATTTTTCTCAATTCCTCTAATAGAGCACTTTGCATACCTTGTGTTCATACTTTGTATTTGTGTCATTTTATGTCATGACATTTCAGATTAAAAAAACAACAAAATTCTGAGAAAAATAACACCAATCAATAACTACTTTTAAATTCTACACTGATGTTGACATCTCAGCACAAAATAAAAGGACAACGATTGCTTGAAAACGGTTGTTTGGAATATTTTCTCAGAATTTTGAACAGAATCTAGAATTAAACCAATTTTTTTACTTGTAAATTAAAACTAATTCCAGTGTTGTCATGCCGGAACGCTGAACTTCCCATACTCCACAACAAAACAGGGTCCTGTCTGCCGGAAAATTTTATAAACTGATGTACTGATTCGTACATTTTAACGCCCTCTGAAGTCGTTCTTCGGCATTATAATTTTGCCTTTTCTGTAACCTAAAAAAAGACGGCAAAGACGTCGACTGTCCTTAAATTCAAAATCTAGGAGTGAACGAAACTCGATAGAAAAAAGCATTATTATTCATTTAACGATCCTGATGTGTTTGCGTTCAGCGCTTTTTACAACGTAATGTAACTGAAAATTACGCACAAGAAAAGTGCCATTTGACGGCTTTCATTGTAAAATATATTATGTGGGATAAACGTTATCCTTCTCAGATGAAAATTTTCATATGTTTATGAAGGGGAATATGCATCTTATTCAAAATCATCCAGCTTGAGGAATGTATACTCTGGCTACTTCAACTACAGTATATAACAAGAACAATAATACGTATAACTAACCCAACTTATGTTTTTATTTACCTTATCTATCCAGCCTAGTCTAACTCACACTATACCTATGTTATAATGAACTATGACGTATTTGACTAACAATAAATCATTGACTATTTGACTGATTTTATATTCAAAATATTCAATTAACTTTTACCGGTTAACTTTAACTTCGGTTAAATGTTCAACAGCAAAATAACGAAGTTAACTTTTGGAGTACCGGATTAACGAAGTTAAATTTCAGATTAGCTTTGCCCAACTCTGTATATACATTTAAAAAACATAATACCAAAACCAGTGCCGGAACGGCACTCCGGCGCCATGACACCACTGAATAATTCACCATAAGAATTATCCAGTACACGAATCCTTCCGGATGCCAAGAATAAGGATGTTTGGTGTGAGTGAAAGGTGAAGTGCCATGGAACACCTTTCGGTCAAGACGTCTCGAATCGAAGAAGTGGTGGTGACAGTAAGGACTAAGGACGGTAACCCACCGGTGGCTCAGGTGGTAGTGTTGTCGCTCATCATCAAGTCATCCCGGGTTCAATTCCCAATGGGGCCCGAAAATTTGTAGCTTTTCACATTAATGTCCCAGTTCATATAGCTGTGGCTACTGAAATCAAACCTTCCTTCCTCCATCCAGCTCCTCCTAGTATTAATAACTCTTAACTACTTCTACTAACCCCTCCATGTGGGCCAAGTTGTTAGTAAACCCAGCTAAGCGGCCCACCTACTAACAATGGCCTACCATCCAACTCCTACCTCCCATCGCTCCATGTAGATAAGCTTCAATAGCACGCTACATTTCCCATTTACAAATACAAAAAATAAAATACAAGGACGATAGCCAACCACCTTCATATATTTTACAGACTATAGTAATGTGTGAGTTATTCTAGGAAATATTTTGATAATCACGGACTATACTCTGAGTATAGTGTCTAAAATTTATCATACATCAATTGGGAAACACACAGACGGAAGCAGCTCCACTATCAGATATTTCCTGCTCCCGACAGCAGACGCAAGATCGTACTGCCAGAAAATAGAACGTGTCCCATTTTATGTGCATTCAATTGTTGCTGCCTGCATTCATGAAGTTGTGTGTCTTATGGACTTCAAACTATTATAAGAGCCACGAAGAAAAAAGATACGCGTTATTTAAAGAGCTAAAAACTAATGAGGGAAAGAAAATCGCAATATTCAGTACATCCCACGAATTTTTTTTTTTAATTAAAATTTATTGTCAAAAAACAGTACAAACTGCGTATGACCACGTGGAGGACAATAAACTAATTTACTCTCCGGAAGCAAGCAAGGGACCATCCCATCAATTCCGATCAANAACTATAGATTATTCTGAGTATAGTGTTTAAAAATCATAAGAATTGAAATAACACTAAATTCACGATTTATTGTTACAATAAACACGCCCCTAGACAAAGCCTAGAGAACCTGTATGATAAATCCGCCTCTACCAGAAGGAAAAACGGAGAAAAACCCGGGACAGGATGGGAAACGCAAAAATATCTGATTCAGTGTTTTAATATCCGACCTTCATGGAAAAATTCAGATTCTTCTTACTTGAGCCTGTGTTCAAGAAAATAAAATAAAAACCGAAAAACCAAATTTGTGCCCCTAGCGGGAGAGGAAATTAACCTACATACTGTGGAAAACAAGTTTTTAGGTCTATACAACACTTCAATCCGGATTATTCAATTATCCAAAACTTAGGACATTTTACCTTTTTTTTTTTTTTTGGTGAGGCTTTAGGGCTCGTCAACATCGAGGTCATTAGAGCCCATGACATTTTACCAACCTCAAATCCAGGATACCCTTCATTTACTTATGATTTATAAATGCACTGAAACTAAAACTACTACTTATTTTAATACTTGCAATTTAAATATAGGTGAGACCTTTGTTCCTAGAGCCACCAATTTTCGTAACACCATAGTTCCCAAAATGTAATAAATTGTGCGAATATTAAACACTCGTCTTTTTTGTCCACCAATTAAAATATGTATTGACATTTTTTACTCACTTTTTTTTAGAGATGCTGAATTATTATTTCAATTCTTTTAAATTTTGACATTGGCTCACGGACAACATACCATATTGCACCTTGAGTGTTGTACCTCGAGCCATGCTCACTTGAACCTTCAGCAATTTCTTGTACCTTGGTTCACCAACTAAAATGGCAAGTATAACTAAAATTGCAAGATTCAAAAAAGAGAGAAAAAAACAGATTTCATACTCGCAAAGAAACTTTCAACAAGCACACATCAAACAGTGATCATGATTTTTTTAAACACTGAAACTAACTTGACTATTATTTTGTTCTTGTCAAAATATTAGCAACAATGTCACACTGGAAAGCACTGAAAAAAATTGAGAAGTAATTGCCAAATGTTTAGCATCCACTTTCCACTCACACTTAGGACGATCATGAGGAAACTCAAATCCTTTCCACTTCAATCCTAAAAGGTGCCATTACTTTTGCATTGCGTGCTGTGACATTGCCTCAATATCTTTTCCTGACACTTAATCTCATTAATATAACAAAATACGAATATTTATTGCTTTACAATTAAGATCTTTCACTCATTAGTGAGACCTTAATTTCAAAGTTTTATTTCTTTGCTTTTCTTAGTAAATTTTGGAAACAAAGTTTGCTTTTAAAATATCATTTAAGTATTCATTTAGGTGTACAAGTAAAACAGCATTGTAAAGTTGCAATCTTTTATACACAATCAATTTCCTTCCCCACGATCCAGAAATACGATTAAGTATGACTGGTTCTCTGCTCAATGGACAGATACATGCCCAGATAAGTTCCTAACACCTGGACAATTTTTGCTACAATAAATACGCATATTCAATGAGAAACTTCATGGGTAGAGAAATCCAAACATATTTATAATCTATATGAAATACATTTTAAAAATGTGTGAATTTCAGTGGCACTGGTAATGTATTTCTCTTACATCCGCCAAACTTATAAAAGTTGAAATGAATTGTGATACAACCTTCAACTTCCTTTTATACATTTCTCTGTATCATGATCATTATGAAAAAGTAAGGTTTAGAACTATCAATATGTAAATAAAAAATATATGAAATTGTAGATCTAACATTTTATTTTAATTTCTCTACAAAGAAAAAGGAAATTTGAACATGAATAATGTAGTTAGCTGAACCTACATAATTTTACTGTTTGACTTGACTGCATCAACTCTTCCCTTTCTTAAATGCACAGAAAACAACATTGTTTTTTTCATTTGCGTTTTGTTCCTTAAATGATCAAGATACCAGTACTCAAACAAATCAAAGCTCAGTCACATGATTCCACAGTCACTGCTCGTCCACTAGCTCGTTCACAGTTGTGTCAGACTCATAAAAATTGCTCTTCACAGCACAAAAGGAATAGCTTTTTCGAAACTTTTTTTCAGGGACTTCCAAAGTGCCATCATTGCTAATATTTTGACAGGATATAATAATAGTCAATAAGTTTCATTATTTAAAAAATTAGAACAACTTTAAACCTGCACTTCTGAAAAGTTCCCTTGAAAGTTATTTCATTCTTGGAAGGATACAGAAAATATAATATTTGTACACCTGAACCATCCTTCAATACCAATTCTACAGCTCTTTCCAAACTCTTTTGACATATTTTATCCTTCTTCCCCTTACTTTACCCCTTGGCATTAACCAAATATACACATTGGTAAAAAATACATGCATGTCAGTAATCCCGGGAATAACTACTTAGTACAAAGTAAAACCATTTGTTTTGGTTTATAAATTGTAAGATCCATTTATTCTACCTTGTGTTACCCAAAAGACAATGAAAACATTTTGCCTCAGGCCGACCCAAGGTAAAATGACATTTTGTGGCTCAAAGTACATGGAGGCGATTATTTTCTTCTCACGTCATTTTTGATTTAAAAAGTATGGAATGAATTTCTTGTCAAAGTATTTCAGTATTAAATCAACAAAGTTTTCACATTAGGGTATTTATTTTATGATATTTTACTTACTGTTTTCTCCAAAAGTACATGAAGTAACTCCAGAAATAAAACTTTCAACACAAACACGTGTCGTAAGTCACTAAATGAATGGAAATGCATAAAGAAAAAAGAACAACTCATATTTCAGTATAGGCAACCATAATAAAATACACAAAACATGTTTGTAGCAATGAAACTAGGATTTTCCCACAGTGGCTCGAGGTACAGTATGGCTCAAGATACAAGGATCTCTTCTACTTATTTCCCTAAGGAATTGAGCCCTCTGCAGAGTTAAAGTGTTTTAAGAACATTTCTCGTACTTTAATAATGTTGTTTGTGCTCGCATTCCTTGAGCAGAAATAGTTTCCAGCTCACAAATCAAGCTATCTTCAAAATTAAATTACAAAATAATACGAAGTGACACATAATGTAGCCATTTTGAGTCGAGGCTGGCATAATTACTGCAGTGGGACCACACACTTACTACAGTCTGAGCTCCTTAGGCCCTATTAACATGGGGATTCTGTTATCACATATCCAGCAGTCAGAAGACTGAGAGACTAGATTAGAATTATCAGTCATACACAGCTGCGACTTGAGTAACCCGATATTCCTTTGTATCAGCTATTGGAGTGGTTTCAGAGTAAGTTTCATTATGTGCTAACACCCCCCCCC
>NNCF01127116.1:172808-208363 GCA_002313205.1 Laupala kohalensis | reverse complement strand
CCCCCCCCCCCACACACACACACACACTCACACATATTTTCACCATTATACTGTACATCAACTGTAAAATGTGAAATAACATTGTTTGGTATAGTTTTTTTTTTCTTTTAATTTTCTGAGCAGATTTAAAATAGTCTTCAATTAATGTAATATATGTGCTTATTTAAAAATGTTATGTTGCCTGGCATTAGTAAGTTCTTGGAATGAGCGCTGCAAATAAGTGATAAGGTATCACATGCGATATCGCTATTCAGTAGGATAGCGTTTCCACTACAAACTGTTGAGTACTAGTGTAACAATGCCATTCCAGAAAATCAGAATCTTGGAACTTAAAATCATACAGAAATGCTGTTTGCATCCATTTTTCCTCTTAAAACTACACAACTTTTATTTGATAACAAATTGCCATTAAATGAATTGTGTTCACATAAAGCACGCCTAAAGAAAAATTTAGAAATTTAAGCCCAACAGAACCACTATAGATGTGTGTGTGCATGTGTGTGTGTGTGGGGGGGCTTTAGAGCTCATCAACGGCAAGGTCATTAGAGCCCTGCCACTATAGAGACCTTCAATATTATATCTTGGTTTAGCTTACACAATTGTTTCCATGTATTCTTCACAAAGATAGAAATGCATTTTTTTGATGGGGAGAAAAGCTTCTCATAGGGGTACGTATGGTCAACTCAAGGAAAGGGGTACAAAAATATTTCATATTACACCGTGAAATGAATGTATTTTAATTTTTAATAGATATAAACTGAAATGGAAGTTTTTGGCCAAATCTGAGGTGCTCTATTTTTTTGTCTGATTATACAAATAATAAAAACTAAAATCTCTATTATAAAACTCTGCATTCATAAATTTTTCATAACTTTTGCAGTACCATAACATTTTTTAAAAAGTCAGTTTCCTCATTCTTCATTCAATTTCCTCATTCTTCTTTCACGGTTACTTGCATTTCATGTGGGATGTACAAAGTATTGTGATTTTACTTTCATTTTAAATTTTTAGCTCTCCATTTGATGTTTATTTTCCTGAATTGTTTGTCTCTAGCTCAAATTGTCTACTCCAGGTGTGATGATTTTAAGCAGAGAAATTATAGGACTTAGAACAATATTGAAAATGAGATAATTCTATTTCAATTAAAAACTTAAGTTCACTATTCACCAAAAAATAAATTATGGTGTGATAGACCCAAAGAAGCAATTGAAATATCACTGGACACAAAAGCCAAGTGTAACGTGAAGAAAATAACTACAATATACAAAGAAATAGATAGAGAGGATTCTGATCACATATGTGACTGCAAACTATGAAGATAAATTTTTATTAAAATTAACACACTCTAAATATATCAATATCTATACTAGCCTACCCAGTACATTTCATACAGTCATGGCATTTCAACCTCCATAAAGCAGTATCACAATTTAGAAATTTTTATTTAAAGGAGTGGACATACTAATACTTGTATTAATAAATAGCATAGATATATTGTATGGTATTGTATCTGGGCCATTCCACATCAAATAAACATCGTTTTAATAGATTTCTTACATAGCAATCTCAGATATTTATAAAAATTTTAAGGAAGGTAGCCATCATGTAGACTAAGAAAAGTACCCAGAACTGTAGTAAATTTTCAACTCATTTGGAAGTTACAACAATGAAAAATTTAAACAAAACACTCAAAAACTGTTTTACACAAAACTTCTGAACTGCACCAGAAGCTCTCCTAATTGAGATAGAGAGTTGGTAAAGGTGTCACTTTACAGATTATTTAGTCATCTTTACAATGATGTGCCTTATGACATCAAGAGGGGAAGATCAAAATTTTGATTTTCAATTTCTCAAAATGCACTGCTATAAAAATTTTCAAATTAATACTAGAGAGAGTTGATAGCTGTGTTAATCATCTGGGAAAATTTGAATGTGGAATGAAAATGGGTTCAGTGTTAAAATAATAAAATAATTCACATTTCTTGCCGAGTAATGCAGGCAAAACTAGAATTATTTTCTTTATTCTTGCCAAACAATGTAATTACATTTAATGTTAATTCAGGAAAATAAAAAAATGTATAAATTGTCTAAAGTGTGTCTCTTTCTGATATAATTATGAAAAGGAGAAGTTCAAAATAAGGTAATATTGTGCCATATCCAACAAAAATATTTGACATATACATTCCATTGAGTATGTATGTATAATACACAGTGAGCAGATACTCAGGTAAACTAGCATTGAAATGTATCGGGTAAAGGCAGATAATAATAATAATAAAAAATTTATTGTCAAAAAAACAGTACAAACTGCGTATGACCACGTGGAGGACAATAAACTAATTTACTCTCCGGAAGCAAGCAAGGGACCATCCCATCAATTCCGATCAAGGGCCCTAAGGCAGAGGCGGATTCAAAAATTTCAGCAAAAGTTCCTAGATAAGATAAAAAGTTAGCTGCGAGTTATAATACTAATAGAATGTCAATATGTTTGTAATTTTACGCAAAAAATTACATGTACATAAAACGATGTTTTATAAAGACTCGCTAGGCTCTTGCCTAGGGACAGCATCAACTGAAATAATTATTAGCAAATTTAGTTATTGATTAGTTACGAATTATAAACAATACTTTCCAAATGATTTATAGTTTGACAATAATACGTATTTGTGAAATGACTTTTCAGTGTTCTATATTTGTTGGTATTTGTTAATACTATAACACGTGTCAAATTATTTTTTATCGTTAGGAATATGAGTTAAATCCACCTCTGCCTTAAGGCCCTTGATTAGAATTGATGGGATGGTCCCTTGCTTGCTTCCGGAGAGTAAATTAGTTTAGTGTCCTCCACGTGGTTATACGCAGTTTGTAACTGCTTTTTTGACAAAAAAATTTATTTATTTATCACAGATGTTTGGTTTCCAATAATTAAGGAAGCAATAGAATTTAGGAAGGAGTCAAAATAAAAAAGCACATGCATCACAAGATACAACTTTCATAGACTGTTTTCTAGGAATTCATCCAAAATACAAATCGATAGTAGATTCATTCCTAATAGAGATGGTCTGACTTGTAGCAAATTCAACGAGGGAAATGTTGTCCAAATGCCACATTATGGATGAGTAAAGGATCCTCAAACCCAGTAAAAAGCTAAAATATTTGTGACTTTTGTACAAAAGAAATAACTTTACAGCCAAAATTAAGCAAATGTAAAATATGATGACACTGCTGAAGATTATGACATAGACCCTGAGATAGAAATTTGTACTTCATTGCAACATCAGATATAGTTCACTTATGTACACCTCTCCAAGAAATAGGAGAGTCTCCCAATGCCACATAAAGAATGTAATCTAAACAGAATAATACATAATAAGTAAAAAATTTATTCATTCTGCTCATTTTAGTACACATAATCCTCTCAGAATAAATCTCAGCACTATTCAATATTTCACTGTGCATAAGTAGTTAATATTTTTGTCAAATTTGTCATGCAATATTAGATCAATAGCACTACAATACTTCGAAATTTCATAATTAAATCAGAACTACCTGAGTACCCGCAGCTTTGCTTGTGTGAATTCTGTAAATGTCTCCAGCTTTATTCCTTCTCATAGGGGTGATACCATTCATCACAGTGACACCGAAAATTCTGATCTCGTCAAACCTTTCCCTGAGGTGTCACACCTTTTATATCATACACTTCCCTGAGGTTCTGGGGCTTATTAGGCTGATCATGGATTTTAACAGCATTGGAAATGTCATGAATAATCTCAGCAACCCCTAAACCTTTGATCTCCACACTTATATCAGTAACTGGCGATTATTTTTACATGTCTACACACTCCCATCCCTTACCAAGGGGGTGCTAGATGTTCTTATTTTCCAATGGGGCTGAATATAGCCTTACACAGTTACAGGATGTTACAATCAACTCAGTAATGCTGAAAACTGTGTACTCGTCCCCGATATCTATCATGTTCGATAAGTTGTATATAGTATCCCCTACCCTTGGGGTGCAAAGGGTGTATATGGACTGATTTTGGACTTTAGGTTCTTCGAAAATATTAATAATCTCTTTGACCCTGAAAACTATGATCTCAACATTAGTATAAGACCTTTTTCATTACTTTTACATCTCTTCCCTTAACCAAACAGAGTATATTCCCTCATTGGAGGTGATCGTGGACTGAAGCGACATTGAGAGTGTGACTCTTCTGCGATCGCAAAACAGATGTATTCAACATGATATGGGACGTTTTTGATAATTTTAACCAGTCACCTGTTCCTACCCCTACCCCAAGGATGCTAGGGGTAATTTGGACTAATTGTGAACTTACTAACTATTAAGGGTCAACAGTCTCAAAGAAGAATTTCATTTCTCAATGGCTGAGAGAGCGGAAGAACCTAGTGGAGTTGACCACAAAAACAAATCATTTCAAACTAACAATCTGATCTTACTTTGGAATTTTATTCCTACCCTTGAAATACACTATTTCAATTGCAGAATGGAAAAGCCGCTGAAAGAAAGCACTACTCCAGGTGGTAGCTCGGAAGAGGAATCCACCATTGCGTTGTGCAATGCATTGGGACCTAGGGTTCTAGGGAGTCCCAACATCTGCAATAAGGATGAGTCGGAGCATCCTTGGAATCCTTCCAGACTTAAGTTTAAACAGAAGTTTTTTGCGGGTACTTTGAATGTAAATTCTTTGCTAAAGTTTGGTAAACAAAAGGAATTAGAACTACTTCTAGATAGAAATGAAATTCAAATCTTATCACTACAGGAGACAAGATTTTTGGATGAGAATGTAATAGAAACCAAAGATTATAGAATCTTTAAAGGTAAACCTGCGATTAAAATTATGAAAGGAATGCCACTTTTGGGAACAGCCTTTTGTGTCCATAAAAGATTAAAAGACAGTGTAACAGAATTCAAAACTCGCTCAGAACGAATGTCTCTTTTAACAATGAAATGCAAAAATAAAAGGTGTACTTTTATTAATTGTCATGCACCAATAAATGAAGATGACGAAAGGAACCTGAATAAAGTAGATGAATTCTGGGATCTCATGGATGATGAAATTTCTAAAATTCCAAAATCAAATGTAGTGATATTACTCGGGGATTTCAATGCCCAAATAGGAAGAGAAAAAATGTATAGACCAATAGTAGGAGAATATGCTGCACACCAAAGAACAAACAAGAATGGGATGAGGTTAATTGCTATTTGTAAAACTTTTCAACTAAAGTTAATGTCAACTTTCTTCAAGATATCCCCAAATCCGTTACTAGGAGAATTTCAGCTGGATCATGTAGCCATATCCAAAAGAAACATGAAAGAAATTATGAATGTCAAGACAGTAAGAAGCAGAGAATTTGACTCAGATCACTACTTGTATAAAATCAAACTCAAATTCTTACCCAACAGAAATCACAGAAGAGGGACAAATACAACAAATATAACACAGATAGACTGAAAATCACGCAAGAATCATTGGAAACATTTCGGGAAGAAATAAAGGTAACTCATTGTAAATGGCAAGATTTATGTAAAGTACTAACCAGTGCAGCCCAGAAAATATTTGGGCTAGCCAAACTTAAAAAGAAACCATGGTGAAATCAAATATGTGAAGATGAATTAACGGACAGTACAAAACAATGGAATAAGTGGAAATGCTCTGGAAAGGTGGAACACTATGAACAGCAAAAGAAAGACTCTGCACGAATAATAAGGGGAGTTAAAAAATCTTTCAAAAAATTACAACTTACTGAATTACAAGATAGCTTTGTAAAAAATAATTCCCGAAACTTCTATCAGACTTTTAAGAGTAAATTAAAGGGCTATCAAGCGCCCAGTATATGTTTCAAAGGTGAAAATGGTAGAATTGGCCTAAGCAATGCTGAGAACTGTGAAATACTTGTGAAACACTTCGATCAGCTTTTAAACTGCCCTGAAAAGTTGGAATTTTCAGAAATAACAGAAAACCTGGAAGAAGCCCAATGCTGAAGAAATTAAAGAAGTAATTAACAATCTAAAAAATAATAAAGCTAGCGGAGAAGATCACTGCGGAGAACAACTGAACTTTTGAAATGGTTTCAGTCATAAGTCATTGAGGAGCTAGTTAATCTTTGAAGATATTTGGAGAACAGAGAAGATTCTGGAAGAATGGAAAATGGCTCTAATACATCCATTGCATAAAAAAGGGGGGACCAAAAAAACATTGATAACTATAGAGGCATGTCTCTTCTGCAAATTGCCTACAAGGTATTCTCAAAAATTCTTACTGAACAGAGTAGAAACAATACTTGACAAGCAATTGGGTGAATATCAAGCTGGATTTCGGAAAGGTAGATCTTCCTTCTTCAGAACAAAAATTTAATTTAAAATCCATTATTCGCCATAGGATATTAAACTCAAAAGATATAGTAGAGACTTTTGTAGATTTAAAAAGGGCCTTTGACTCGGTTGATAGAGAAACCTTAGACAAAACAATTCATGAATTTGGATTTTGAAATCTAAATTGGCAAACCTAATACGTGAAACACTCACAGACACGATTTCAAAAGTAAAATTTATGCGTGAGACATCAAAACCTATCAAGATAAATACAGGCGTATGGCAAGGAGATGGTTTATCACCCATTCTGTTCAATTGTCTCCTAGAGAAAACCATAAGACTTTGAAATGGAAAATTAAGAGAACATAACATTTTGCCAGTAGCTTTGGGGAGAAAAAAACAAAGGTATTGAAATAAATTGCCCAGCATTTGCAGACATTTCACTATACTATCAGACAACCTAACAGATGCAACAACACAAATCAATCTCTTGGAAGAAATAGCCAGCAAAACACGTTTGAGAATCTCTGTGAAACAAAAAAAAAAAATTATTACAAACATTAAGAACGCTCCAAAAATTTTGACAACAGACATTGGACAACTCGAGAAAATAAAGAAATTCAAATATCTCGGAGAAATTATTCAAGAAAATGGTTCGGAAAAAGCTGCTCTAGAAGAAAGGATTCACAAGATGAAAAGAGCATATGGCATTGCCAAGAATTTTTATAAAAAAAATATTAAAAAAATGCTTATCTAAAAATCTTAAAATAAGGCACTATACTACAATGGTGAAACCGGAGTGCCTATATGCAAGTGAATGTCTAGTACTAAACTATAGATTAGATAAACTTGAAGTACTAGAAAGGAGAATCATGAGAAAAATCTTAGGCCCAGTGAAAACAACAGAAGTCTGGAAATTAAGATCTAATGAGGAAATCTATAGGAACGTAGAAAGCACAACGAAAACAATCAGAAAAAGGAAATTGATATTTTTCGGACATATTTACAGAATGGATGATTCCATATTAACAAAAAGGATATTCAATTACCTTTGGAAGAAAAGGTCAACGACTATCTGGCTTCAAGAGGTACAGAAAAATTTACAAAGAAATATTATAAAAGAAGAAGAAACTGTGAACAGAGACACTTTTAGAAAGAAGGTGTTAAGTATGGAAGGATTCCAGGGAAGATTGAGAAAGACACTTGGTGTGAAGTGGTCCGAGGACAGAAAGCAGCACAGTGAAAGGATGAAGAGATACTGGAAGGAAAGGAAGAGAAACCAACTAAGAGTGAAGAATTGAAATTGGCATGTGGTCCCTAGCAGCCCTCATCGGAGAGAAGAAGAAAGTAATGAACTATAAATAACATTTTAATCAGGCTCAAAGCCAATAATTCAATCGTTAGTGTCTTTTATTAGAGATTTCAAAGTAAAATAAATATTCAGAATATTAATTTACTCAACCTCTGTCTCATCCATGTTAAATGATATTCAAGGTTCTTGACATAGTACACAAATGCGTGAATGTAGCAGATAGAAATTATTTTACTGTATGTATACCAAACTTTCAAGCGAAATACCACTAATGCAGTTGTAATGCATACTAATTGTACTTTATGTACAGAAAATTTAAGCAAAATCGTTCAACCAGTTTTGGAAAAATATTCAAAAATGTACTTTGACCTTCATGTAAAGTGTTCTTTGTGTTCAAGTAAAAAGAAAATTGAAAGCACGTGCATGTCAGAAGTAAATTCTACCCTAAATACAAAAATGAAAAAAACATTTACCATTCGGTCAGGAGGGCTGCGGACGGATGGACAGACACAGACAGATGGACCGGACACCCAGCCAAAATCTTTTTCAGAATCAGGGGTCACCAAAATGGATATTTCCGCAAAAATCTCGTTTTCAAATTTTTTTCACGATTACAATACTTTCTATATACTACGTATATGAGAAAGTAAAATAACAACACGCAAAATTTTTACAGAACATTTACAGAACTGACGGTCTACAAGCCACCCAATCTTTGTTTCTGTCGCCTTGATGGAATTCTTGGGAAGAACACAAAGGCCAATTGTGACATCTTGAAGAAGTTCTTTGAGAAGCTATATAACTGTGAACCACCTGCAGAAGGTCTCCTATTCCATGTAACTACCCCCAACCAAGACTCAGTTCCACCTACACATGAAGAGATAAAAAACATTATATTACACCTCAAAAACAACAAAGCACCAGGGGAAGAAGGTGTAACCACTGAGATGCTCAAGGTTGGAGATGAAATCTTGATTGACAGACTACAAGTCATCATTGCAAATATATGGGAAAGCGGTGTCATACCAGCAGATTGGAAACCCACTGCACAAGAAGGGTGACAAGACGGATCCAAACAACTACGGAGAAATTTCACTTCTACCAATTGCCAACAAAGTGCTCTCACCAGATTGGAGCAACAGACAGAACATTTGATCGGCGAGTACCAGGCTGGCTTCCGACCACATCGATCATACACGGAACAGATCTGGAACCTGAAGATGATACTGCAACACCGCCATTCAAACCGCACAGTTGTCACTTTAGTAGACTGTAAAAAGGCATATGATTCAATTGACCGCTCTACACTGTTTAACATTCTTCGTGAGTATGGTGTGGACAACAAAACAGCTAAGTTAATCGAAGAGACCTTGATAGATAACATCAAAAGTAAATTTCATGGGTGTAATCTCCGAACCTTTTCAAATTAAAACAGGCGTAAGACAGGGTGATGTATTATCTCCACTCCTGTTCAACCTAGTTCTAGATAAGATCATTAAAACATGGGAGAAAGAAATATCTGGAATAAATGTGGACACAAGAGAAAAACGGATCAACATAAAGTGCCTTGCCTTTGTTGACGACCTAGCAATAACCACCCAGACTCCCGAGGAAGCAAGATACGCCATCGAGAAGCTCCAAGAGATCACCATCAGATCTGGCCTCCAAATATCTTACAAGAAAACTCAGAACATGGACTCCAAGAGTTCAAAGCTGGAATCATTTGCAACCAAATGAGTTATATATCGCCCAAGTTAATTACCCATGGACAAACATAAATTACCTTTCTTATGTTTCATACATTTTAACAATATGACTCATTATTTAAAAAAAAGAAAAAATAATGACATAAAACATATATTAAAAAAACACTTATTTGACTAACAATGGTTCAAAATAATGAACCAACACAAGGTTGGTTAAGAAAGTTATTCTTTGATTGGTACCTAACCGAGAACTAAATTTACAGAACTGAAACTGAACAAGTTTGGAACTGACCCATTTCCAAACACCAACTACAGTTGGTCTTGTCGTAATATAGCAGAATTATATGTCTATCATTATTATCATTTGAAGTTTTAAATTTTAATTCTTTTATTAACATTATTAAATCATGTGTGAAGGTGCTTTCCTGAGTAACACAGAATGGTAACGAATGCTATGTTATGTTACTGGGATACTGCTGTATGAATATAAACTTGGTAAAAACGAAAATACTAGCTGAAACTTAGTGCTGTTAAATATAGTGATCACCTACAAAAGATCATTAAAATTGAATACTTCGAATTCTCTAAGTGTATGTTTCTCTAAGTTATCTCACTATATCACTTTTACATATATTAATAAGCATTCTGTTAACAGAACTCTATACTTGACTACTCCATTTAACTCCCCCTGTAGAAACTCTCAAGTTTCTTGGTCAACTACGTTACGAAAGATTTTGACATCATCAGCCAAAGTTATCATGGATGTTAACATACTCAGCCCTCCTTGTCAAATTGGGCAAAAGATCAAGTAATTAACAACTAAGTTACCAAGACAGTACAAGAAACCATCCTCAAAAGATTAAGCACAGTTAGTGTAAATCATATCCACTCGGAAACTCCTTTCCATTTCCTTTATAATATATTTTTGGATCACTATTAAATCAGAGTTCCTTATCAGAGAAAAAAAAATTCAGTGATGTCAGCTACCCACTGAATTAATTCTGAGAACTTCAAGTTTTCAAAGTATTTCACATTGTGATAATACCGTATTTACTTGAATACAGTCCCCCTAATGATGTAATAGCTAGATTAGTTTTGAAATTACAGTGGAACCCCTTTATGTTGAACTTCAAGGGAAAGGTTATAAGTTTAGAGTTAACAGTTATAGAGGACTTTGAGATAAGGAGTTTTTAACATTTTTAATTTTGACTTATAGAGGCATATGATATTCAAGTTAGAGAGTTATGAGAAAAAAAATCAACTTATAGAGATTTATTTTACTACATTTCTATATATACATTAGATGTATAAAGTTATTTTATGGCAATGGAACAACTTGAAAATAGGCACATATTAAAAGAAATCTTTAGACTCAAGTAAGTAACACATTCTATGTCAATTGTATTTTTGATTGCAAACAAGGCACTAATTATATTATTCTCGATATCACTACATCTTTCAATGAAACTGCAAAATCATTTCTTGGAATTGGTTATTGACAACAACGAAACTATTGCTTGGAGTTAAAGAATCTTGTGAAAAGAATTTCAATTTATAGAGGCCGCAAAGTTTACATACGCAAACTTTTTCAATTTGATCAGTCCGCTAGATTTGTGGTTCAAGTTAGAGAGTGTGATATGTATGAACAGTACATCACAGGGAAATCATATTCAGTTTGAGTTATAGCATCTAAATAATTCAAGTTGTAGGGATTTCTGTACTTTGACGGAAGGGAATAGCTAATTTCTTCATCTTGGAGAAGATTTTGAGTAAACAGGTTTCGAGTTAAAGAGACTCCACTGTATTATATTATTAGTTTTAATTTTATAGCAGAATTATTTTCACGCCATACCAACAAAATGATAAAGAACCATGCTTAAATAAACTTAGTTCAATTTAACAAATAACAATAGCAGAGACATGTGCCTAATAAGATAGTTTTCCTTAAACATAGTTTTAGTCTCATGTACATGTAACATTTTATTATATACATAAACATATATCATAAAACAGAAAAAAAATTATCAATTGAGAATATTATTGTTTCAGTATCTACAAAATAATTTATGTAAATAACCGATGAATTGAATGGAAAAATTCGACTGGTATCACATTGCTATGGACAAAAATGTTTTGAAATAAATTCAGTTTTTCAATATGTTTCTATGCGATTAGTTCAGGAACATGAACACAAGAGTTCTTGGTTCCACAAAGAACTGTAAGAACCAGAGGACCAGACAAGTCCCAATTAATACAAAACTCTATTTCAAATTTTTAGGGGAGGTAGAAAACAAAAACAAACAAACCAGAATCACATGGAAATGTATAACCAGTAACACAAACCTGATCAGCTAGAAGAATAACAGAAGATGAAGAAATGACAAATCAATAGATTTGACAATGGCAATGTGCTGATTATCAAACTCCCTCAAAAACCCCAGCATTTCACACCCTCAAACAAGTGTTACTATGGCAAATAGGAACTTTGAGCATGTCTTTTAAAACTTTACATTGTCACCTGCTGTACTAGTGTAAAGAGTCACTGAATAAATGAGTTTTTTCCATCCATTATTGGCTTGTCATTTCTACAACTTTGTTTATTCTCAAGTTGATCAGGTTCATGTTTCCTGTTTCACATTCTAGGTGATTCTCTTATGTTTTGTTTTATTCTACTTCCCTTAAAAATTTGTAAATTGAGTTTTGAATCATCCTTTGGAATATATAATGGATGAGAACAAAATTTTGATCTGATATATGTGAATAGAAAGAAGAATCTAAAACAGTAATGTAAATAAATACTTACCTTACCAACAGAAATATCCTTTACTTTTCCCTGCTTTAACAACAACAAAAATGTGCATATTAATATTTTTTGCTGAAGAGGAAAACTATCAGACTCATTGGTACCAGAGTCATTTCTTAAGGATAGTGATGTACCATAAACACTATTTAAAACATCCATCACTACATTGGTATCAACAGATTCCTTTTTGTTTGTTTGAGGACATGATAGGTTTCCTGCAAAATGAAAAACAAAGACAAATGAAATATGTTAGTGTATCAATATACCATTAATCCATTAAAAAGCTAATGCAAATTACCAGATTCTGAGAAAGGCTGCAAGGTGTCAACATGAGACAGCCTTCTCGCTTCAGCCAGTTCAAGTACCCTTCGCCCTATATCTAAAGCACGTCTCACATCTCCCGAAACTGATGCTACTTTCCCAGCTAATAACTGAAGAGCAGTTGGCGATAAAATGTCTACAACATCAACCTGTAAAAGGAAAAATACCATTTGAAATTCAAAGCAGGTAAGCAAATCAAATGTAGCAAATAACACGTACCTCCTTCAATCTCTTGGTAAGAATATGTACAATTTGTTGTTTAGAGTAAGGTGCAAAATGCATTAAAACAGGTCGAAGTTTAATATGCGCCTGCAAACGAGGTAAAATCCTGTCTGTTAGGTCCAAAGCATTAGCAATGCCAATTAAAACAAGTTTGCTATTAGGTTTTGAAGGCCATTCAAATATTCTGTAGAGAACAGACTGTTTCCTGCTTTCCAGTTGATCCATTTCATCTAGTATTAGAAGTCTTAAATAAACAAAATAAAACAAATTAATATTAAAAGTACCTACTGCAATAGTCAAATACTAACATTAAAAAGACAACTTTCTACTCACATCATCATCTTATTTCCATCCCAAAATTTTTCCAAAGTTTGTATGTAGTCTTTTTCTCCCTTTCTACTTAATTTTAGATTCAGCTCTTCACATATTCTTGCATAAATGCCAGTTGATGATTTCATAGAGGTACAGTTTACATAAATTCTCTTGAAGCCCTCAAACTGCAACAATTCAACATGAGTTACAAAATATGTTTTCAACAATGTTAATATGAGAGTAAGAAGTATAATGTATAAGAGAACTACTTCACAGATTCACAAGCAAACAGTTGCATTTATTTGTGTAATGAATAGTAAAGTTTGTAACTGCGTACCTGCCCTAGTTGGACTATAGCAGAAGCTGCATAGAAATTGAAATAACAGAATTTCACAAATTTGATTTTGTTAATCTGAAGTGCACAATATTTTAGTAGTGTCTATTCCAAGTATGAAACTGAGAGGAGCATCATTGTGGGGAATCCAATAGGAAAAAATAAATTATAAAAACAAACAAACAAAAAACAATAATGTAGGATAAGTTGTTCAAGATCAACAAGCTTGTCATACAACAAAATATTTCAACTACATAAGATATTAACTTTCAATAATAAACATCTTTCAAACAGGATACAAAACTAGTACATAATAAACAAAAATATTGTGATTTTCATAAAATTAATATTAATTTCACCTCAGCAAAATACCCAATGATCTCAACTAAAGTGCTTACTTCCACAATTAGGAACTTAAAAAACATGAGCTATGGACAGCTATTTGACATCAAGATGTGCATTTTCCACCACATGCTCACCTTCTTCCAACTTTCAACCTAAAAGACAGCCAGATTCTGACATTTTTTACAAGAGACAAAATTTGTAGTGAAAATTACACAATGCACCACGAATAGTTTTTCATTTCAAGAAAATCATATCACTTCAAATATCACATGTAAGAGATGGTATTCATCTTCTGAGTTCAGATCATTTATGTTCACATCTCTAAAAATCACTGAACTAGTAATTTATATACTATAATATTAGACACTCAAATGTGAAGAATTAGACATATTTTTCAAGTAAACACAAATAAAATTAAATTGCCAATTAAAAAGTACAAAAAGGTTGAAAAGGTTACCGATTTATAAGAACCGAGACTTGATGTACATGAAAAAATACACCATTGGTATTTTCAGAAAAATATAAACATAAAAAAATTACAAAAGTAGACAGGCTGAACTTATTCATAAAAAATCCAACTAATCAACCAAAAATCAATGTGTATCCCGTATGCAAGCAGATAGAGTGCACTGTCACTGTAACAAATGCCAGTATAATGACATGCTTTCTTTTGCTGGGGGTCTGAACCCCAAAGAGTTTTGGGGCTACGGTCCTGCTAAACTCCAAGTGAAAAAGTCACACAACACTAATACATGGATGACGTCCACAATACTTCAAGAATGGTTGTTGTGTTAAAGGATATTTAAGAAAAATTAATATTCATTAATTTAGTCTGCTCATCATAACAATGTCTCTGCACTTGGAAAATAGGCAAGTTTTATTCTGGTCCAAAACCACTATTTTGTTTGAGAAGCCTCTAGATCTGAATTATTTGCTCTGTGAAGCACGATTGCAATGCTCATGTAGCACAGCATATGTTGTGTAATGTTGCCTCTGTGAGGAAAATAAGGCAATGCAAATGTCCAGAGCTGTATGGAGAGAAAGCAGAAATCATTTCCAACTCCTTTACTAATTTGTAGGGATTCACTCTGAAAAAATAATGAAAAATGAAGAGTTGAATGATGAAAAAAACTGAGGAGAACAGGAAAACTGTGTCAGAAGTTCAGAGTGCCAACAAATGTGAAATTTGCGGAGTATGTCTATGTGGACAATGGTGGATCTATGGGGGCAGAGGGGGCTAAGTGGGTTTAGAAGAGAATAATGTATTTTTGACACTGGTCAATAAGAGGAATGTTATGGTATCGAGAAATGAATAATGAAAACAGTTGTATAGTTTCTGCATCAATATAATTATTAAATCTTTTATAATTAAGAAAGGTAAAATTTCAACATTTGATTTTAACAATGCTGATTTTACTAAGTCTCAGATTGCTGTGAAACTGAATGAAGTGGTTGCTTAAACATCGAGTCAACACTATTGATAACTTCCGATAGTTCACATTCAAATATCGATACTATCGATAAATATCGGATACTTTTCTAATCAAACATAATCAAATATTAATAAATTTATTGTCAAAAAACAGTACAAACTGTGTATGACCACGTGGAGGACAAAAAACTAATTTACTCTCCGGAAGCAAGCAAGGGACCATCCCATCAATTCCGATCAAGGGCCCTAAGGCAGAGGCGGATTCAAAAATTTCAAGAAAAATTCCTGGATGAAAAGTTAGCTACGAATTATAATACTAATAGAATGTCAACATGTTTGTAATTTAATGTAAAAAATTTACATGTACAAATTATTATCGAATGATTGATTACTCTGAGTATAGTGTTTAAAAATCATAAGNTTGAAATAACACTAAATTCACGATTTATTGTTACAATAAACACGCCCCTAGACAAAGCCTAGAGAACCTGTATGATAAATCCGCCTCTACCAGAAGGAAAAACGGAGAAAAACCCGGGCCAGGATGGGGCTACAGAATTTATGTACACAACCGTGCCAAAGTTGAGTACACATAAAACTAAATTAATATGAGCCATACGGCAACACAATCATGCAAGAAAATAGTTTTTGAAATTGTTATAAGTTATTTAAAAAGTGCTACAGCAATGGTGTGATAAAGTACAAGACGGATTTAACTTTTATTAAAATCACTAAATTCTTTTACAGTGTAGAAGCACTGGTGCAGGAGGTAGTTTTTAACTGCGGATTTGAAGATATTCAATTTCATAATGTCTTTTATATTATTGGGCAGGGAATTATATAGAATGATTCCCGAATGATGTGGTCCTTTTTGGCAAAGAGTGGTTGACACTCTAGGCCGATAATCCAAAGTAATTGAAATAAATAAAATGATTCACACAATATCCATTAATATATTTAATTGAAAAAAAATCAATTAACGAATAATATAAATCATAAATTAATGTTTTCATCTTATGTGTCAAAGAATTAAATCTCTAATTATACAAAATCAATCTGCTTTTGATTTCTAACAGTACATCTAATTATTCAAAAATCAATATACAACCAAGCATTTTGTTTCTAAATTTCAACTTATATACTTTTAAGGTTTTAATCTAATTCAAGTTTATTAGTAATCAATAGTCTCAACTATCGATACTATTTATGTTTAAGCAACAATAATTGGATGATCAGTTCAAAAAACACATGTTCACTGAAGTTTCTCTCTCTGGCTGAAAAATTACTAGTTCAACCGAACACGATTACTAAAGTAAAAAGGAAGTTTAAAGAACACAAAGTACCAAAGTAAAAGAAATGTGGTATGAAGCTAAAATACCTACTTGTAGATTCGAATATGCAATGACAAAGCTCACAAAATGTTTTAATTCTTGGAAACTTTTATGAAAAAATAATAAACGTAACACATCGGCTGCACAACAATTGAAAGAGACAATTTTTAGTGAAAAACTAGACAAATTGTTCGATATTTCTAAGCCCGATGTAGAACAACTTCTTGATGACAATTTTTTTTTTTCAATTCTCAAAAATCAACAAACCGTTATGGATTTATTGAAAGAAATATTTCAAAATGCTCTCCAGCAGACAATGAGAATATAATGGACATTGATCTCAGTAATTATTAATATATTTTTATCTTTTCTGATTCTAAAATATCGTTTACACATTCTCATTGAGAAGGCACTACGAAATTACTCTTAAATTTCTGTATATTTAATTCTTTCAGATATTAATATTAATGATGCCGTACCTACTCTTATCTTCAGTTTTATTATCAATAATGACTTGTCAAACATTATGTAGTAGCATTTCAAATTTTGATGATGAAATTGGCCATTTAACACGAACGCCAAAAATTGACATGATAACTCCAGACCTTTCTGCTGCTTTAGACAGAGCAAATATTAGTAGCAGAAATGCCACTTTCATTATTGCTGCTACATTAAGGAGTGTTGGATTAAATATTGCTAACTATAATTTGAGTCATAGTACTGTTCATCGAAACCGTATTAAATTGAGGGAAAATATTGCTGAAGGGTTGAAAAATGAATTTCAAGTTGATGACCGTTATGTTCTATATTGGGATGGAAAAATAATAGAAGATATTACTGGACTAAAATCTGTAGATAGGCTTCCGATTATATTATCTGTCTCTGGCATTGAGCAACTACTTGGGGTTCCGAAAATTTATAAAGGTGATGGAGAAAATCAGACCTTAGCTGTCATCTCTACTTTAAATCAATGCTCCCCATATCAAAGCCATGTGCTTTGATACAACAGCAGTTAATACAGGCACATAATTTTATTCTCATTATATTTTTTCATCATGATAAAGTAAAAAAATCACTACATGCTCTTTTTTTGTCTCAATTTAATCAATGAATATTTAAACGTAGAATATTATTGATAACATCATAATAAATTTAATTATACTTTATTAATTATAATTTAAGGATAATTTATGATTACACTAAAGAGTTTTATATTTTCTTTTACGTAGTTTATCTACTTACAGTGTCAGTTAATTTTGTTTTTATAAATGTTCCTCACTTTTCATATTTATTATTTTCATTTATCATTCAAGTAATGGAACATGTATTCAAATAGAGGATATTCGAAATTCATTAATAATGGAACATGTATTCAAATAGAGAATGATACAGCAAGAATTGGTTTATTTACCATGCCATCATCATATTTTAGAAATTATTCTAAAAAGAGTTTTCGAAATATATTGACCAGTGCAATCTGGTCTGAATATACACATTTTTTCGAGATTCATGAAGAATTGGGATAGTATTGATCAATCCAACTATCAAAGTGGCATGGCCAATAAAATTACAGCAAATGTACTTACAGAAAAAAGACACGACCTANTTTTTTTTTTTTGGGGGGGGGGGGGGGCTTTATGGCTCGTTGACATTGTGAGCATCAGAACCCTAAAATTCAGTACAGGTAGGAAAAATGCAGTTACGCACTAGGCAGAGCCAACATGATTTTCCCCATGTGTGGGATTCGTCGAATGACTCAACCATACCCACTAAAAACCCTCTAAATTACATATATTAAAAAAATGGAAAGACGAAAATGAAAGATACCCTAGCCCTCGCAACCTAAAAGAACAAGAGGTGACCAATGAAGGTCAGGAAAGAGAAAGGAAGAAGCCTAGCACAAGTAAGTGGAAGTAATGCCAGACTCAGCTGAGGGCCCCGTGTTCGCCAAACACGTACTTACTAGATGTAAGTCCCCTGGGGGCGGGGCCTTAATTTATATTGGAATAAAAATATATATCTTGACTTTTTGTTATATTCAAGGTTTTCCTGTATATTGTTTCTTTATTCACTTTAATTCTAATCTCTGTGTTAAAGCTCTGGACATATGACTTTAATACGTATAGACCTCTTTTTGTTGTTGGGCTTTAGGGCTCGTCAACGGCAAGGTCATTAGAGCTCTTGAGGGTGGGGGAAAATGCAGTTTTGCACAATAGAGAAGAGCCGTAAACACTCTTCCCCATGTGTGGGACTCGCCGAATATCACGACCATACCCACTAAAAAACCCTCCTGAATACAATATATCTAAATACAAAGATGAAAGAAAAGAAAAAGAAACAGTTGCCAGACACATTATATCAAAAATGAAAAAAAATTCTGAAAATTATAATATCAAATAACAGAAAGGAGGGATAAAAGAAAAGAGGAAAGAAGATTGCAAATTTTTACCCTCATGAGAACTTGTTGGAAGAGCCCCGATCTACTTAGAAAATAAAATAGTTTTTTAACATCAACCTTTTTTCAATTCCGAGAATTATTGGCAAATCTGCAATCAGGTAGTAGGTGATGCAATGCCAGAGAAGAGCTACACCCCTCACGAACGGGTTCATCATCAAGTAGCAAGAGATACCGATGAGTGACAGGACAATGTCCTATGCGCAGGCAGGGCAGCAAGACCTCGTCGCACGTGGCTGACCTATAGGAACTGCTCCACAACTTAACATAGGATTTGATAAGTCAGAGTTTATTCCCTTCAACAACCAACCACTTGTTCCATTCCCTCAGAATCCTTGTCTTAATGGAATTTAGGAGATCTCGTTTTGGAATCGTGAAGAAATCCACACGATTCTTGAGGCATGATGCCTTTGCAAAATTGTCTGCTTTCTCATTTCCTCTGATTCCCACGTGTCCAGGAATCCAGCAAAAAATTTTGTTCCTTCCATCACTTTGGAGGGAGAAAAGCACATCCTGAATGTTCTGGATCAGCATATCAGCTGGATACATAGTCTGGATTGCTTGAAGGGCACTTAGAGAATCGGAACAAATCAGGAAATTTGATCTGCGGGAGAACTTTGTTGAATGCAGTGCTCTCAATATGGCGTAGCAGTCAGCAGTGTAAACGCTGCACAAATTGCCAACACAGTAGCCACAGGTCTTATGGGGAAACACCACGAAGCAGCCAACATCATCAGCCTGCTTCGACCCGTCTGAAAACACAGGAATATAGACCTGGTGCTTGTCGAGGTTTAGGTGAAAGTATACCCTCTACATCACGGCTGGAGTGTTCTTCTTGCCATAATGCTGAAGATCGAAATTAATCGTCAGCTTTTGCAAAGCCCATGGATGAGTCTTATTGAAACCTTGATTTAAAACATTAGGTGCAGGTATAATCAAGGTTTCCAAAATTTGTTTACAACGATATCCAAAAGGTTTTGTTACTCTCAGTCTGTTGTTGTTAAAACGGATGAAGAGGAAGGATGAAATACTGCATTGTGTTCCAGAGTGTTGGGTAAAGTAAGTACGTGGCAAAAGTGTTGTAGCATGAGTTGTCGCTGGAGGTAACAAGACGGTTTGCCACTCTCGGAATTCAAACTTGGAATAGGACTAGTTCAGTAGGCTCCCGTAACTAGTCAGATTCCTGCATGGTGGGTACCACCCAACCACTTTAAATGGCATGCACAAGCTGAGCTATATACAACGCACCCATAATCTGACCAAGATCTTATGAATGCTCGATAAAACTGGAGCAAGGAGGAGCGATCAGCGCCCCATTCCCTGCTACTAGGGCACATCAATAGATTCAGAGACTTTAATGTTCTCGTTCTTAAGTACGTGAGATGTTCAATCCAATTCAGTCTCAGATCAAAGATTACAGATTTTACTATTAATTTTACAGAAGGATAGAATTTTAGAACTTTGTTCCCCAGGGCAATTTGAGGTTCTGGTAAAAGCCTTGGTCTCCTACTTAAAGTAACACCGTGTTTTTTCAACAGAGAAACAAAAGCCAGTCATCTTCGACCAGTGGTATAATCTATTGAGGACGAGTTGGAATTGTCGCTCCGCACCTGTGACACTGCGATGAACAAAAGATGGCAAAGGCGTCTACAAAAAAAAAGAGGATTCTTTACAGCGGATATTATGGTGTTAATAGCCACTGCAAATAATGTCACACTCAGGACTGAGCCTTGAGAAATACCGTTCTCTTGAAAAAGGTGATCCAAAGGGTCTCATCTAATTCTGTAGCGGACAGAATGCTGATCCAAAAAGAACTGTAACATCAGAGGAAGATGTCCTCTAAATCCCCAGGTCTAGAGTTGTTTTAAAATGCCATGATGCCAAGTAGTATCATAAGCCTTCTCAATGTCAAAGAATATTCCGACGACATGTTGTCTTCGGACGAAAGCATCGTGAATAGCTGTTTCCAGGAGAATTAAGTTGTCCAGGGTGGAATGGAGCTTCCTGAAACCACACTGAGATCAACTCAGCAGGTTATGCCTTTAAAGATACAAACGAGACGTCGGTTGATAATTCTCTCCAGAGTTTTACCAACGCAACTCGTAAAAGCAATGCTTTGATAACTACTAATGGCAGTTTTGTTCTTTCCTGGTTTTTGTAAAGGGATAAGCGTAGCTTCTATCCAGGAATGAGGAAATACTTCCTCGGACCATTAAAGATTATAGATATCCAGAAGGTTTTCTTTGGATTTGAGACTGAGTTGTCTGAGCATCTCATAATGAATTGAATCAGGGCCAGGAGCAGTGTCGTGGACTGTCGCTTGAGCTGACTCAAGTTCACACATAAAAAGGGGAAAGTTGTAGGTTTCCCAGTTGGGAGAATGGAAGTCAAAAGATGTACTCTGTGCTATTTCCCTTTTTCTCGCAAAATCAGGAATGCAGTTTGCTGTAGATGTGAGATCAGCAAAGTATAAAGCCATCACTGTTGCAACTTCTTGGTTGTTGGTGGGAACCTGACCCTGATACATGATTCCAGAAATTAGGATTTGAGAATAACTTCTAGATATCCTTCGGATTGACTCCCATACTTTAGTGGACAATGTTGTTCTCTTAATGGTACTTAGAAACTCTTTCCAGGAAGTGGATATGGATTCTTTGATGGTTCTGCGCGCCTTTGCTCTAGCAATCCGACATTGGGTGAGGTTTTTCAAAGATGGTCTACCAATAAATTTCCGCAACGCTCTTTGCCTTACCCGAATGGCGGATCAACATGCGCCTTTCCACCAGGGGCATAAGGTCTTCGCAGAAACAGATGTTTTCGGTGTCCAGTTAGCCTTTCGGAGAATCCATTTCTGTGGCTTGCATTCAGGTGCAGTCGAATGTTCTTGCAAGGATAACCAGATAGGATGATGGTCGCTACCATGCAGATCATCTTCTACCTACATCTCCATTGGAAGATATCAGCAACTTCAGGAGAGCAAATTGACAGGTCTGTAGCAGTCCATGACCCTGCGACAAACGTAAAGTGGGTCATCTTCCCAGTGTTCATTAGACATAAATCTTCACGCTCAAAGAGACAATTCAGCAGTCTGCGCCTGGGGTAATCGCTCGACGAATCCCACAGTACACTGTGGGCATTGAAATGTCCAAGGATGATGAATGGTTGATTTTTTGTGTGGAGCTTTACGGTTCATCGACATCAAGGTAAAATTCAGTACAGGTAGGGAAAATGCAGTTACACACTAAGGAGATCCAATATAACTCTCTCCACATGTGGGACTCGCTGAATGACTCAACCATACCCACTAGAAACCCTCCTGAATTACAACATATCAAAACATATATCAAAAACTTTAAAATTGAGGAAAATGAAATACCCTAGCCCTCGCAACCTACTAGTGCCGGGATCGAAAAGAACAAGAGGTGACCAAGAAGGTCAAGAAAGAGAAAGGAAGGAGCCTCCACAAGTGGAAGTAATGTCAGACTCAGCTCGGGGCCCCATGTTTGTCAAACACGTACTTACTAGATGTAAGTCCTCTGGGGGATTATACTTCATAATTTTTATAGAAATTATAATTATAATTTTCTTTTTCAATCTCTCATCCAAGGGATGATTATAAAGAACTATTGGAAATATCTTTGATATTTCTCAAAGATTCTACAAATCATATGGTTCGTTTTAAACATCCTGGTGCTATGCACCATGCAAGATGGATGGCAAAAGCCATTTACAGTTTTAAAATATTTATGTTTAGTGATCAATTTAAACTAACTAAGCGTGAAAAGAGTAACTCAAGAGAAGTTTGTATTTTTGTTATTTTATTTTATATTAAAGTATGGTTTACTTCACCTTCAGCACCAAACAAAGAGATTTAGAGTTATTAAAAAATTGATTCTTTAAAACAAATGGAATCTCTCAGTCTCACGAGCTGCTTATTATTTAAACTGGCTGATCATTTATGGTATTTAAATGAAGAGTTGGCTACTCTTTCTTTATTTGATTACATTTCAGTAGAAGTTTAAAAAAATATGATTGAAGCGATGAAAAGTCAAGACGATACTGTAGTTATTGAGAAACGGCACATAGTTCATAAATATAAACTAGAAGTAATATTAAATGAATATGTTAGTGGATTCATTTCAAAAAATTATTTCAAACTATTTGAAAAATTTGACTTGCTGTATGATTTTCTTGAAGATGCACTACAATGGCCACATTATGTGAACTATCAAGAAAATTTAGAGTTCTTCAAAAAATTAAAAGTCGTCAATAACAATGCAGAATGTGGTGGCATTATTAGAAGAGTATAATGCCTGCTTAACCGAAAATGAAGGGCAGTTTCAGTCTTTACTACAAATACTGAAAGAGCATCACCAAAAATATCCAAATTGTAATAAACAAATAGTATAATTACTATTATTTCATTGGCTAATTTTTTTATGTTCAATATGACAAGAAGTAAAATAATTAAAATAAAATGTAAAAAAAATTGTAATAAATTATCAAATATTTAAAATCTTTAATGAACAAATTTGTTTAAAAATTTTGATGAAACATTTTTTTCACCATTCTTGGGAATAAAGAACAATATTTTACTCATAAGTATTTTTTAATGTAGATATTGCAAGAAGTACTAGCAATAGTTTAAGCAACACTTCATTGTTTCACAGTAATCTGAGACTTTGTAAAATCAGCATTGTTAAAATCAAATATCCAAATTTAACCTTTCTTTTTCTTCTGTTTCACAGGCAACAACTCTGACAAATAGATCAAAGCAAGCACCATCAAGTTTCAGTAAACACAGTCAACAAATATCTATCAATATTTATTAATGATAAATTTTTACAGAAAATTTATTGATCTACAAAAAAGTAATTTAATGTTTTTCAATAGAGTCAATAATTTCACTGTAATATTAAATATACAATGAAATTTCATACATTATGAACTTTGAAATCGAATATCATTTGACTGGTTAAGTTTATAGACAAATATAAGAGATCTTTTTTGTAGAGCGTTTAATTCTGTATAAAAATATGTCATGGGTGTGCCTATACACTGTGCCATTACTGAGGTATAAAATTCAGAACAAAAATTTTTCCCCCATGTTATTTAAATAGGAAATAGAAATTCGCGATGAGGCATCTCTTAATATTAATACTAAGAGTTCAAATTTTAACAGCAGTCTTTTTTTACCTTCCCGCAAATGTACAACGTGGTTATAAGTGAAAAAAAAACTTATGCTGATTATGTAAAAATTAACCATTTAATACAACAAATATAAAGTTAAAAATTATTCATGATATGTAAAAAAATAAAAGTCAACTAGAAAATTAAGTATTAAATATCAATAAAATACATACAGCTGTGTCTTGTAATATTGATGTTAAGCATGCAGTCTTTCCAGTTCCAGGAGGACCTGACACATACAAACTTCCAGAAGAATTATTTTCTATCTTTTCCATTAAAAAGTTTCTAAGTTCTGCCCATTCTGCTTCACGCCCTGGCATACTTTTAGGTATTGAACTATGCAAGGCTTGACGAGCAACACAGTAACTACTACCTAAAACATATCAATTCAACTTAATAAACACTAAGCACACATGATATAAACATACAGTATAATTAATTCAATAAGCTGATCAAATAGAAGATGCATTTCCTCTGAACTAACGTACTTACTATTTCCAAACAGATGTTCTGGAGTTACATGCTCACTGGAATATGTGTCACTAAGACGTAACTTACATAACCTCTGCGAAGGAGATAAAGAATTGTCCCTCGAAACACGGTCTCTCTTTGGTGGACTGATTTTAGTGATCTGTTCCTCCTCTAAAAATAACACATTTTAGGTAGTTTTGCATGAAAATGTACTCTTACAAGGGTAGTTTTCAAAATAAGAACAACATTATGGCCTATAGGTCTCAGTTTTTTTCAGGGGACAAGGTTGTTCCTCCACTTCGTGCCCCTGGACCAACCACAATCATGAAGGATATTGAAAAGGGAGATTTTATGGACAGACTGATAGCTTACCAAAACTATTTTCATTTACCAGTTGGAGAACAGAATGCAGCCATTACAGACAACTAACTCAAAACTCACGAAAAGTTCCTTAATGGGACAAAGCTCACGACAATCTCCATTAGCATAGAAATTGTAACTTTTATTGCAGAAGATATTATCACTAATATCTCTAAAAGACATCAAGTATGCATAGTACTGAAGAACAGAGAAGACTCAAAATTCAAAGAATGAAACATGGCCAAGATAAAACCTGAAGAGCAAGAGAGTTGGGTATTTGTGAAAAACAATGAATAAGTAATATCAACTCATCTGACCAATATAATAATATTAAAACAATCGAGAGTTGAATTGTCCAGCTGTAAATTTATCTCAGTGTACAAACCCTAGAAAATACAATTTGAATTTAATAAGAGCGCAAGTTTTGATAGAAAAGAATGCAAGATAATGATTGGGAGATTTAACTAGTCAAAATAGGGCTACTTAGAAACAAATGAGGATGGAACACGATATCCTATGGTCTTTCAATTGTGTTTGGTCCAAAAGAAGGCCCAACCTTTCTTAACAAAAGGTGGAAGTAACCCAGACAATGTTTTCATTACTGAGAAAATTACAGCACAATGGGAGAGAAGTAGACAATCAAAGCAATTCCAAACACCCAACACAGATCCCTCCCATATAAAATCAAACCAATGATTACAACTAAATCAATCCCATTAAGACATTGCATCAACTTTCAAAGAGCGAACTTGAATGATTTCTCACTACACATGCATTTAGAAGAGACAAAACTTCAGTCAAAACCAACAGAATATGACAAAAAAATATACTTTCTTAAAAAAACACCAAGAGAATGTGCACGCTGAAAAATGTCTATCATAGACCCCATCTCATAAGTGTGCAGACAACAATATACACCTGGTTTCACCACAGATCTTAAAGAAACATGTAATGGATACCTGAATAGTTTTAATAAAGACCTTTTCTCTGACAAAACTACATACATAGGGAAAGAATTTAAAGAGCAAGTAGATGATTCCAAAAGTTAACGATGGAGAGACCTTCTCAAAGACATAGACATGAAGAAAAATATCTTTAAAGTCCAGCAACTTACAAGGAAATAAAACTGAGTGGGCAGTATTTTGTTCAATATAATATATTTTTCTTCTTAAATTCTATTACTCCGTGGAGCATATGGCGTCAGTGAGAACTTTCCATTTAGTACAGTTACCGGCCATAGCCTTAACTTCTTTCCATGTCATACCACATTTCTCCATCACCCCCTGGACAGGTCTTCTCCAAATGCCCCTCGGTCGCCCTCTTCCTCGCTGAACGTGTTTGTTCCAGTCCAGCACTTGTCTCTAAATTGCATCAGCAGGTTTTCTAAGAGTATGACATATCCATCTCCATCTTCATTTTTTAATTTGTTTCCCAATAGGTTTTTCCTCAGCCAATTACCACAGAGCTTCATTTTTTTTTATTTGGCCAGTATATCTTATAGATTTTCCACAAGCATCTATTAACAAATGTTTGCAACTTAGATCCATATAATAAGATGGCTTTAACTACACTTCTCAAGATCTTCATTTTTGTTTTCCTTGAGGTGCACTGGTTCCTCCAAACAGGATGCAGATTTAAAAATGATGGATTGGCTTTGTTTATTCTATTGAGAACATCTTCATCAAAGCCTCTCTATTTGCTTATCTACCACTTTCATTTGTTGGTTAGTTCTTGCATTTCTTCAAAGTTCTTTCATTTTAGAGACATTGACTTTGAGGTCTGATCCAGAGGTTTCCTTACAAAAAGAGTCCACTTTTTCCTGCGTATCACTAAAACGCTGGGTAAGTAGACACAGATCATTGGCATAGTTGACATCCTCCAACATCTCCATAAGGGTCCATCTAATTCCATGTTTTGTCTTTGTTACCTTCTTCATTAAATCATGAAGAAGGTAACAGGCACAGAAATGGTGATAAAATACAACCTTCACAAACACCAGATGTTACATTAATGGTGTGGACAAGAACTTGAATAATTACACAAAATCAACACAAAACTTACAAATTTATATTAATTTACCTAGATCTCTTTGCAAGTGAATAGTTATAAGTCTGGGAATGAAATTAATTTAATGTACTTATCTTATAGTTTAAAAGTATTTTTAAAACATAAAAAATAAAAATAGTTAAATGTATTCGTCTTCTAGATTGACTTTTAGTTTAAACATTTAATTTTCCAAAGAGATGAATATTCTTGGGTGATATCTTTAGAGAAAGATAAAGTAAGCATTTCAAAAAAAATAAAAAAACATACATGCAAAAGGTGCTTTTTTTAGGGCTTGCCACAAAAGGTGCTATTAGGAAATGTGAATGAACTATATCCTGCTTTCAAGTTTATATATCCAGAATTGGATTTTTCAAGTTCTGCATGATGTATATTCGCAGGTGCTAGTGGTACACATTGTTTGTGTATGCACTATTCATGAAAATGTTTTGCTGTTGCTTCAAGCTTGTTCAATTGAAGAAAATTACAATGACCTCATTGAGAAATTTGTATGTTCAAGACACAACAAAAATTGCATGTTACGGCACTGCTTTAAAATGGAAAAACTTGATGAGCGGGATACTAATGAGGTGACATTCTGCTATGGTATATACTGACAGAACTTAGCAGGCACAGTTCAATGTAACATTCAAAAATATTTCAAAATCGTGATTGAGTCTTGAAAAACTACAACCTCATTCTTTTATTACAAAATCTCAAGTCAAATATTTAAAAGAAGTCAAAGCCAATCAGACATTGGATCAAACTGTTGTGCTTCTAAATTTTTATGGAAATTATTCTTTTGTGTTGCAAAATGAAGCCCAAGGCTACTGATGAACAAGCAACAGCTGTTCTCTTCATCCAGCAATGATCTACATGGAGACGACAGAGAGGATTTAATAGTTTCTAGCTTGTACATAGTCTGATAACATGGAGCATGATGTGACATTTGTTTGTGCAACACAAAAGGTTGTAGTAGATTTCTTAAAAAACACTTTCCCAATAGTCAAACATATGACTTATTTCAGCGATGGATGTGCTGCTCAGTACAAAAACTTCAAAAATCTGTAAATTTGATCTTCTTGAAAGAGACTTTAGACTAAAAGCTATATGGTCATTCTTTGCTACCAGCCATGGGAAGTCTCCTTGTGATGGTATTGGAGGCACTGTCAAATGCCTTGTGACTAAAGCAAGTTTCCAAAAAAGCTCTGTAAATGCCATAGATAATGAACAAAAATTCTATGAATTGTGCAAGACAGAAATCAAAAACAAAAGATTTCCGGCAGTAAAAATGTATTTTTAATGATAAATAAAATGTTATCAGTCAAAAAACAACCAATTTTCTTCCAGATCCTGTTAGCATATGTTTTTAGTATTAATTTCAAAAAAACGTTTAATAGGCTACTGCTCTGCCTTATATCTAAAATCGAATTTTAAAATTTTATATTTTTTGTTCAAAAATCCAGTTTGAGCTATTATTGTCAGCAATATTTATGAGATGAGTAGCTAAATGAATTTTTCTCCTTAATCTCAATGAAAAAATTACTGAAATATGATAAAAATTATCAAAGTTACAAATTTTTTCACAAAACCCTATCACTTGCGGTAAATTTCACTTTCACCTTTTTTGGTAAAATTTCAAAATTTGTACCTCAAAAAGTATTAAAGATATAAATATAAAATTGTACATTGTTAATTAGAATAGCAATGGGTACAATTTTTTAAAAAATTCTCCGACCATGATTTTATAACATGGATGATTTGAGATGGAATGACCCATAAGAGAATCCTGTACATGAAGAATTAAATATAATTGACAGATTGTCATCACACATTATACAGTGTGTTTTGAATCTAGATTAAACTTGTCGAAACCTCTACATTGTACTGTACAATTCCCTTTTCATCAGTCATTATTAAGATGTCTATTAGGGAGAGGGTATCTGGCTGATCTGTAAAAATCATTCATAATATACACTAACTAGGTTTTGTACTTTTCTCATAACACATACTAACTGTTGGTTTGAGAATGAGAGTGAAAATATAATTTTAAAAAACCTAAGTGAAGCATGAATACAGATGTGTATGTATATCCTACTCTAATAACTTCTCAATAAATACAACACTGCAGGACAAATAAAATTCACTTCTACACATAGGGGAATAAAGACACACATAATAAGAGGATATTTACTTACATGTTAAAAAGAGTATACTTTCTTCAAGAAATAACAGTTTGAGTACATTTTAATCGCATACTATCTTTTATAGAGCTATCTCAAGAAAATTCAGCAAACATTGGTTGCAACAAATTTTTACAAATTGCAGCTACTTAAAAAAATTGGTAAATAAACTATGTAGTATTGCTCTTATAGAGAAAGTGGCTCACATCTAATGTTTGCTGAAGTAAAAAATTGAACTCAAAAGTTTTCTTACCAATGAGAGATCTCTTTGCAGGACTACGTTTTGAATTTTGACTTATTTTCTGATTAACATTACTTGAAGTTCTCTCGTTGATTTGGACGTTTACTCCTAATTCACAGTTCTTTGGGACATTTTCTTTAAACACCTCCGTAACAGAATTTTTCTTACATCGAAACTTCAATCGAGTTTGCACTGACGACATGCCGATGTTATAATGAATTTATTTGAAAACAGACAATCTTCACGCCAAATGTGAAATTCTTTTATGATTTTAAGATTTACAGCATCAAACGGGTTATGTGAAACATATGAAAACCATAAACGTATTTGTAATAGTATTCAATGGATAGTTCTGAAATACCAACACAGTCTTTCCAATAGTTAACCCTCCACCAATACTGAAACTGGAAAATGTTTTTGACGGGAGTTCACAGCTGATTAACGGGAGAACACGATGGAAGAGGGATGGCGTGATCTCTCAAATAATTTCTTAGCTCCCTTTCACATTTCGCAAGGTTTGACTACGTACAAAACTACCAGCTGCCTCAGAAGAAATATTAAAACAAATTAAGACTGGAAAAAGCAAACTGGTAAAGCCGACTTCCAATACTGAAACGCGTTACAAGTACATCAGCTAGCCATTAGTGACCTAACATCTGGCGCTTTAATATGAAAACGCGGCAAAAGTATTTCGCGGGAGAGTACGGCACGAGGAGGCTCCGTTGCGTCCGGCTAGTGCTGGAGCCTGCTATTAACTCCAGAGAAGAAGCAAATAGCCAAGGAAAAATAGACAGAAAAAAGGCGAAGTTCGACAAAAATTCTCATACATATGAAATTTGGTTTACAACTTAAGGTCATCATTTCAAATGAAATATCAAAAGTCCTCATCGATCCCACTTGTACTAAAAATTTTACTCAAGGTCAAAGGTTACGAAAAACGATTTTTCGAGAATATCTTTTCAGCAATGCGTTTCATCTAAAAAGTTAATGTGAATTTTATATAATATAAAGTTACGTACGAAAAAGGTTTCTATATGTTTTTTTCCTCCGAAGCATCATTTGCGAGATAGCGCAGTTTAAAGAACGATGAATACTGCGTTGCGCCCGCACAGCGCACAAGGAGCGAGTACACGCATCCGGACTTACACTCGGCAAACTTAGTACGCTCTTTTCTTTTCGTATTTAGGTGCATACGTATAGTACTTGTAATGGAAATATCAAGAAGACTTTGTTTTGCATTTAATAATTAGTTTTTAAAATTTCCATATGTATGTTTATACATAAATAACTTTTAACATAAAAAGGAATATAGTTGATTATTGCGATTGTACTATATTTCTAAACAAACTATTTCAACACAAAATAAGTTTCAATAAGGAAAATGCAGCATAAAGAATAAAAATAAATTTTTATAAAATATCTACTAATTAGAACTTTTTAATTCACTCAAACAACCCGACTTTACAATGAAACGCAGCATGGCAATGTTTTGTTGTCACGTAATTTGCTTTCAGCGAGTTCGGTACGCGTTGGTTCTGGTGTACAATTTACATTAAAATTATTCAATAATCGTACTCCTTTCCGCACCACCCACGAGGTAGAGTACTCGGCGCATTTTCTTTATCGTGGTATCCCCTAAAGGCATAATCCTCGATCTATTCGGATTAAAAGAGTATTCGGGTTTGTTAATTTACATTATATATTTTGAGACTAATCATTTTCAAATTCCGTAGAAAAAATCATATTTTCAACATCTCCTTTTTCCATTGTGTCTTGCGATTACATTACATTTCCAAATCATTAACTGCAAAGAAGATAAACTAAAAAATAAGAATCGTAAAGGATATACGTTCCAGCTTGTAATGTTCTGTCTGCGTATCATCCTCGTTCTCAATCTTACGGGAAGCACGGTTCTGCCTCTTCTTGAAAAAAAAACAAAAAAAACGAGCTGTTAACACCATTGAAAAGTATCCCTCCCAATATGCCATTTGACCAGTATTATATTCTTCACCAGTTCTTTGCTGTGGACAAGTGAGGGCCTTGTTTACTAGTTTTTTAAATGGGGCTTTAGGGCTCGTCAACATCGAGGTCATTAGAGCCCATTGGATTAATAGTATTGGTGTGTATCCTCAATCCTTTATTTTCACTGATGTAATTGAGAAAAGTTTTTGGAAAACGTCAATTTCACTCCCACAAGGGAAAATTTTTGTAAAATCCATTCCCAGTAGACATTTTCGATATTTCTTCGTGACACACTCTTCCCAACCCCTACCTCATGCCCAGATAGCAATTTACACTTGTATGAAACTTGCCACAGGCTTGCAGTCAACGGCCGATAGCTTGTACACGAACGGCAAGTGTGCCATTGAATTGTCTCAGTCTTGTCGATGCACGCTTGTTTTTGAAGGCGTGTAGTACCTGTGCTACAGACTTCCGATTTCAACCGTAAATCCAAACACCTGTATAACATGTTAATAAAACCAAGGTGGCGAGCGCTGGGCGAGCGTGTGCCTTTCTCTTTATCAGCTGAGCGTGCACTTGGGTGCTATAGCCAATTGCCGGCTGCTCCCAAATCGTAATTTTTGCCTACTACCTAATTTATTGAAATGGTGAGTTCATAATTATTTCTTTATTATGTGTAAGATCAGGTAAGGTGTTTGCTCGGAATTGAGTTAAGTTCTACTTTGAGGTTCTAATTTTATTTTCGGTCAAACTTTAGCTTTCGACTAGGAAATAAATTTGTCTTCAACTTTGTAACTTAATTTAAATATTAATAACAGGAAACATGACCACGTGGAGAACATGAAGTAAAGCAGGGTGCTGCACATAGATAACCTTATATTTAACTCAAGAAGAGTCCTTTTGTTGTCCTATTTTTGCGGGTTAATGTATTATCATTATTATGGCATGCAGGGGCGCACCCATGGGGGGGGGGCTAAGGGGTCTAAAGCCAAGTCTATTTAAGAATTATTCTGTAAAATGAAAAAAGAAAAACAACTGTACCAAATCGAAACTACATAGAGGACAATTTTATGATCAAAATTGATTTATAGACATATATAAAGGTTATGTAAATTCTCCGACTTTGAGTAAACTATTAACTTCAGAAATTTTTGACGATCCCAGGTTCCAGCTACGGATTCCTCGCTCTGCCAGGGTCTCTGTAGATCTCGCAACGTAAACAGAAAGATCAGCTTACATTCAGCTCCCATTCCGGAGAGGTCCTTCTTAACCTTCCTTGCAGGGGTAAATACTTCCTTCACGCGGATGTGTTTGCATAACTTTTACGCTTTGAGGTGACATCAAGAATATGTCTCATTCATCCAAATACATTATAACCCTCTGTCGGGGTTCCCCTCGGATAGTCACTCTCTCGCATGTATAATTCATTACCCGATTTTCTATTAGAAGAGGTTTTTCTCATGTTTATGTTTCCAAGCTGCTCTACTGCTAGACAGCTTATTATTTCTAGGATAAATATAATTAAATACTTAATTCAATTATTGGTAGTTCTTGCGGCTTTAGTATGAAAGATTTTATTATATACTAACGAGAAAAATCCCATCAAAATTCGTGATACAAAAATCTATAAAGATACGTAATTCAAGAGTTCCTTCTCCGGTGTAATGTCTCTGAGAACATTTAAAACTAGTTTAAAAAAACACTATTTAACTGCTGTTTGAACGAAAACATACACTGCAATCTGTGGGCCATACCAAATTGCATGTTTCGTCCAGAGACCGACGTGTCATCAAAACATCTCAAAGTGATAAGTCCCTACCATGATTGAAAGGCAGTTGTCGACTTCACGGCGCCATACCTAGGTCACAGGCGAAGTAGTCCACGTGTGGAACGGGATATCTTTCCACACGTATGGAAAGGGGAAGGCTCAGCAAAGAGATTGAGTTCGCAGAAAGACAGTAGTGGCAATCATACTCTTGAATTCACCGAGAGCGGTGTGTTCTTTTCGTGCAGTAAAGATGACTAACAATAGAATTAACTATGAAACGGATATTAACCGATTATTTTAGAAAAAATAAGACAATTAATTGTGTTGATGAGAGTGAAACGCTTGGAACCAGGAAGTCTGATTACTGATGAAGACGCACCAAGAGAAAAGTGTAATATAACAAATACCGGACAATATAATTTAATTAACCTCCAAGTTAACCTCAAAGAGTTCCAATATAATTTAATTAACCTCTAAGTTAATTGTACTAGAGTGTTGTACTAGAGTCTCTAGTCTAGAGACTAATGGTGATTATTGTTCAGGAATTTTCTAGTTTTTATCAACATTTTACAAAATTGTCATACAAAAAGATTGAATTAGATCAATTAATTGAAGTATTGATGAATATGATTGACTTTTTCGATTCTGATATCAATTCCAAAATCGCTTCCGATTCCTGAAAGCTATATTGTTTCGGAATAATGGTCAATAACGAATCGTCAAATGTGGCGAGTGAACAAACTTTTGGTCACCGCTTGATTACGAATTGGTAGAAGGAAGCCATAACGAATAAACGGATGAAAATTATTTATGTCTAGCGTTGCTGTATAACAACCATTAATGTGTAATATTCATTCGAGGAAATAAGGTTTTTAAGAATGTATTTGGCTCCTTTGTGACGACTGATAGTCACATATACTCTACAGTACGTCACATAGTCTACAGTCCGATTAGAAAGATGTGATTTACTGAAAAATCGACAATGGAATCTTCTTTTATTTATTATTTTTTCTATAAGTTGCTATATTTCTAGAAGGAGCGTATTCTTACCAAGAACCTTCCATCCATACTAATATATAAATGCGTAACGCGAAAGTGTGTCTGTCTGTTTGCAACCTGATCACGACTAAACCACTAAACCGATCGTCATGAAATTTGGCAAGGAGATAGTTTAGATGTCCAGGATGAACTTTTATTTTTTTAATGTGTGATAAGAAAGGTAGAAACGGGTTTTGACGATAAATGTCGATAAAATCGAAAAGAAGAGAGTTATAACTACATACGCTGCCTGGTTAGAGTTATGTGACAATTATGAATGGCCTCAAAGAGTTCTACAAAAAAATCCGCGACTGCATGTCTGTCAACAAAAAATAATCTAAATTATCGACAAAACGTTATTAAAAATAGAATTGTTAAAATACTCCAATTTAAGAGAGTAATTTAAGAAGGAAAAATAATCAAATTTAATGGAGTATTTGTTTTGTGCATTTGACAAAGATAAAAAACATATGTAAATCGTAAAATTTTAACAGATAGTTTAGATTTTACATGTGTTTTAATGAAATGGTGCAACCGCATCATGCCTCTGAAGTGAAAATTCGACCGGCGTGGCTCCCGCGAGATGGTGTTGTGATAAAAGTCAAGTTTTGTATTAAATTTGTGTTGTTATAAATATGAAAAATTAGAATGCTGATTTGAAAAACCATGAAGCAAAAGTATTTTGAAAAGATGAGAGTAATGTTGTCTTTCAAATTGATAAACTGGTTGGCAGTGCCCTTATTTTATGACAACATGTTTGTATTGAGAACGCACAAACACTTTTACAGTTCATATTATCACATAACGATTCGGTGATGTATGTTCCCCATCTTCAGATGTATTCTTCTCCTTCTTAATAAAATTGTAAAAAATCCTTCTTGTGAATCACATGGCGTACCTTATATTTACTATAAAAATAACTAGTATATTATATCACTGAATCTTCAGTATAATTGTTATAATAATAATAATAAATTTATTGTCAAAAACAGTACAAACTGCGTATGACCACGTGGAGGACAATAAACTAATTTACTCTCCGGAAGCAAGCAAGGGACCATCCCATCAATTCCAATCAAGGGCTCTAAGACAGAGGCGGATTCAAAAATTTCAAGAAAAATTCCTGGATGAAACGTTAGCAACGAATTATAATACTAATAGAATGTCAACATGTTTGTAATTTAAAGCAAAAAATTTACATGTACAAATTATTATCGAAAGATTGATTACTCTGAGTATAGTATTAAAAAATCATAAGAACTGAAATAACACTAAATTCACGATGTATTGTTGCAATAAACACGCCTCTAGACAAAGCCTAGAGAACCTGTATAAGAAATCCGCCTCTACCCGAAGGAAAAACGGAGAAAAACCCGGGCCAGGATGGGGCTA
>NNCF01127116.1:151191-172463 GCA_002313205.1 Laupala kohalensis | reverse complement strand
GTTGACACTCTAGGGCGATGAATATTATTCCTATTGCGAGTATTGTGTTCGTGAACGAGGCTGTTTCGTATGAAGCAAAGGTGGCACTTCAGTAATTCGGTCTTAACAAACACGACCGTTTCATAAATATAAATGCAGGGATAATTAATTCCTTGAATAAAGATTTACAAGAGTTTCGGGGGTGAGATTTACATATTATCCGAACTATCCTCTTCTGAATTATGAAAGTTCGAATACTCTGACCGGAATTGCCCCAGAATGTGAGTAAACGTTTGCAAAATACACGCAACGGGAAATCCGTGGACTAACTGCGTTAACTAAGTTTCGGAATGCGTAACACAATTTGCTTAATTGGGAATTAAGATTGTCAACGTGACAATTCCATTTGAGGTTGTCTTAAATATGGATACCTAAGAATTTTGTATTCGTAACAGTTTTTAATTGTGTTCCGTTTAAAGAAAGAGAAACGTGGGGAAAGAGTAATATTTGACTTGAATATGTGACAGAGTACAAACCTGAAACGTTCCTATGATGCATGTGTATTATTGGTTAAAAGTTGAATTACACTTATTAAAAATATCTCATGTTATTCTTGCTTCATGTATCGTCAAGTTGTAGGTCCTTCAATCGTAGCCTATTGAACGGCATTCGGTGTTGTCCTCTAGCTCTGACCAAACGAACTGAGGCTTGTCAGTAATGTGTGGCACAGTTTGTCTTCATGGTATAACGTAACAACGTGGTGGGGGAGAAATGAGGGAATGGATTGTCTATAGTTTTTATTTATATTTTTTTAAATTATATTTAATATTGTGTCATTAATATTGACTCAACTTGTGTATTCATAACTTTGTTGATTTTAATATTAATTGATTCTACTGTGATTCTTTTTTGTTTATTACATTCATAATCCACAATAGTTGTATTTTCAAAGTTCATATTATGGTTCGTGTTTTAGAATAGCGCTCCCCGTCCCCCACTTTCCCACCGCTTCAAACCCCCCGCTATCTTTTATGTCATCCTCCAACCCCCCCCCCCCTCGCGCACTTTCATTCCTCTCTCTCTCTCTTCCTGCACCTGTGCTTGTTGCGCATAACATAATGACCCTTTCCCACCGCGTCATTCTCATTCTTCCCTATCTCACCGCATCGTTCTTTAGCGCCCGTTGATGCAACATCGCACCATTATCTCTGCTCATTATACTAGCCTGGAAGTGGTAGGTCATCCTGTGTTTTCTTGCAGCACCGGATGTCTGACCACTTACAGTTTGTGTTCTCATCCTGGTACTATACATCTACTACTTCATCATCATGACGGCAGTGATTCTAAGAAATAGTGCCCCCACCACCAACCATTGACGTCATTCCCCCACCACCACACAGGGAGGGGGAAAAGCATATCCCCACCACCACACAGAATGAAGTGGAAGGGAAAAGTGCCCTAACTGGATGTGGATTTAAGGAAAATTAAAGATTTAAATTTTTATATGAAGATAATTTATTTACTTAATCTAATTTATTTACATATATACATTTTTTGACATGTGATGTGCCAAAGACGGAATGTTTTTATAAATAGTGAATAACAGTAGCAAAATTCCGTCTTTGGCACATCACATGCCAAAAATAGATTCTGTAGTTGACTGCTGTAAAACTGTTGATGACACAACGGGCAGGTGGATTTACCCACTTCCAATACTCACGTTTCTAAACACCTCCTGCAGAAGATGTGTCTGCAGGGGGTGAGAAGTGGGTGTCGGAAGGAAAGTTGACAGATGAAGCACTGAAACAGAAGAAGAAGAAAAGTTTCTTTCTCGTTCTCTTGCGCGTAAAGAAGAAAAAGTTATCTTTTTTCAGTCTTGTGCAAAGGTTTTCAGTAGAAGGATCGAGCGTCGAGTCTTATGCGTCATCGGATAAGGTTTTCGAGCGTCCAGAGTGCTTGACGTATGACGGTAACATGTTAATCTAATGCAGAATCTCTCCCAAATAATGCCAAGAGACATGCATGTGCTGAATTGCAATGTCAGCGATGGCTTTGTGGTTGTTGTGCAAATGTGAGATGATGTCTACCAAATAATCAATCAAATCTGTCACACGTTGATGCGCCATGTCTGCTCAAGTGGACAGCTCACTCTCGCCAATGCGGTAGTGTCCCCACGGTAAACTTTTTATCTTATCCACCCAATACCGTTTATCATCGAAACATAAGAGAGCGCTTCTGTTGCTCCAAAGAATAAAGAGTATGCGCTTTCGATCTAATACAATGTTGAATATCCATTAATTTTAGGACGGAGACCTACAAATTCTATTATCATATTACCTCTGCATTCATCCTTAAAGAGACCCAATACTTTTTTATTACATGGGAGGATGTTAGATTCAAATGTTGACGTGTCATAGTGGGAAAGATAAAGACTCATGACGTCATATACATTGCTTGACGTTGACAAGATATAGGAATCTTTGTCTAAATATAAGAGTTTCATGTCGGGCATGCGCGGTTCGAGAAACGTATAGAAGAAATCAAACGTAAATATACTCGTTCATCTTTACTGTCGTTTTACGCAACTCGATCGTCATGAGATCACGTTCGATCAGTCGACTGCAAAGAAACGCCGGATCCGCAATGAGTTTCCGCGCACCGCACCGCCCCTCCCACGTGTTGACGAGGAACATGCGTCGATGTTGCAGTACATTTTCACAAGATTTTCCTTAAATACTATTCACCATCAATTTATACAAATTAGTTTCAGAAGTCGATGTGGCATTCTTTCGCAACCCGGTGTTGCGTTCGAGGTAGGATAGAAGCCTATGCGATTGACGAAGAGAGAATTTTTTGAATGTGGACAAGCTTGTTGCCCAAGTCTAATGCCTATTGTAACTTGCGAATGTGAATGACATAGAGTCGTAGCCATGAGATTCGGCTATCGACTTTCAGGATGAGCTGGTATGTGTGTCTCAGGGCAAAGCGGTAGGTCGCTGAGTGCGTCATGACGATGTTCAGGGATATAGAGATCCACCTCCAACATATAACAGCGATGCTCATCATTCGTCACTGCCTGCGCTACTCGAATGCATGCAACGTCCGTAACCCATTGAAAGTCACCAAGTGGTATAACTTGCGACATAGCTTGTCCGTACAGATTATTACAGTCGATATACTGTAGATAACAATCGGGTTTATGCGGATTATACAGATCATTCATAAAGCGATTGTTTGCTTTTGCATGTCTCGTACTGACTTGTACGATACATCCGCGAATCCATCTTTCAAAGAACAGGAGCCTGTTCTCGTTGGTAAGTAGTTCCAACTTCACCTTCGTCATTTTTAACATAGCATCCCACGACAGAGATGGTGTAGTGAGATAATGCGTAGGATCGAGCATGTACACACTGTCGTGGCGTTCGCTCAGGACCGTCGAGCGGCTGCCGGCCTGAGGAACGTCAGACACAGGATAGGGAAGAGAGGAAGGAAGGGAGGAAATGTTCCGTGCGAGTGAAACTCCAGATGCGATAAAATGTGTTTTAATACTTACGTCGAGGCAGACCTGGGTGGTTCAGCAGAGATTCGTGGAGACAGTCGGCGCGGGCCGAGGCAGTTGGTGGCTTGGCCATTTGATCGTGCAATAGCGACGCGGCTAGGGCCGGCTCGAAGAGTGAAGTCCTTATTCTGGCGTGGGCCGCAAAGCGATCCTCCGACTAGCGGAATAAGGGAGCTCCAGGCATCGAGAGCGGTCCGGATACGAGCACGAGAATACTAGTCGAGTCGAGCACAAGCGTACGAGAGTGGACCTTCTCCGTGCCCTGCATTTATACGTAACTTGCACCTACGTCATGTGACCGACTGGCCTCCTTCTCTGCTTAGACGCGTAAGTCTGACCTAAATAATAAATACCATGTGTCCATCACGACAACACGCATACACAAGTTGCGAACAGATTCAAAAATGTCGGTGAAGAGGAGCACATCTATTTTCAAGTACAAATAAGCATAGTCTGAGAGTGTGCGAATACCGAACGTTTTCCAAACCTTATGTGCATGCGCATAGTTGTCATCACTAATGTGTTCACCCTAGAGACTACTATAAAACGCATTCTTTGGTGGCAAGGCAGTTTGTGCGAGCAGTTTCCGTGTTAACAGAGTCATACGGAAATACTGCCTTCCTACATGCTAATGCAAAGTGGATAGCATCGGGAAAATGCGCTCGAATATTTAACAAATCTGTCGAATGAAGTTTACGCGCCAAAGCATCGAGTGAGTTTGACATATGTTTAAACTAGTCTAAAAAACGAAGTTCCACTTTTCCCACTCGCATGGAAATGCAAATGAAGCGTTCGTGGTTGTGTGCTATAATACAAAGTTTTTTAAATATTGGATCTTGTCCTAGAGCGCGGAGAAGAAAGTGAAAATCGTATGCCAAATTATGTATGAGTTAGGGAATATAAAGAGGAACTTTATAGTTCACATTACACGTATTATGCGCAGCTCTATACATTCCAGTCAGATGCTCGTGATCTCGAACAATCATATCTGTTTTCGTTAGTCTTTCTGCAGATCACTTCGTCGCATTCTTGAAATGAATATCGTCCTCACTTCGCTTGGCAAGTGGTAGTGGATGGTCATTACATGATGCATAGTCTTGCGCAATATTTATAAATGCAGTTAACAATTGATTCGCTACATCATTTCTACGAAAAGAATTATAGTAACTACGTGTCGTATCGAAAGCACACACAACATTGAATCCGACGGCAAAAGGACGATGATGTTGATATGCGTCTGATAGGATGCATCAACAGGTGGTTGAGATGTGTCAATAGGTTCTGTAAAAGCTCCGAAATCGCAATAGATGACGAGCGGTGTGCGTTGTTGTCGACTATAGTTTGTAAATCCCATGATTGCATCTTCTTCTTTTGGTAAAAACACACGCGTCCCTCCATCCAGTTGACATATGTGGGATTTGACTTCTTCACGTCAGAAAACACGCAAACATGGATTACAGTTAAATACACGATGTCCATCTTTCGATAGTTAGAACCGAGAAAATCGACTCATATCCTTAATCGAACAATAGTGATGTTCATATAATAATAGATTCGTATAAATTTTTTTACCGTTCGAACGTAATCAATGGCTTGTACTATCCTCTTGTTTTGCGTCGTCCACCATATCAAATGATGCACATGACATGAATAGTGTGGATTTTGTTTTTCAAAACGATGTCAATCACAAACTTTCACCGGGAAGAGAATCTCTTTCAAATTCATTGTGTTCATGAGTCTGTGAAACATGTCACGATAGTGTGACGGACAAAATGAATTTTTGATGATCGGTCGCGAGTGGTGACACATCATTGACCAAATAAAACGTTTTTCATCGTTATTCCGTACAATAACGATTCCCTTTTACGAATTTTAAAAGGATATAGCAAGTGTACATATCCCGATCCGACATGATTGCAATCAATGCAATGAAAATCTATGTAAAAGGCTAATTCGTGCGTCCTTACCGCTATCCCTCTCACTAAAATTTTCAAAACATTATTATTATTAAAGGATGAATGCCTGTCAGTTCACTGAAGCATAGAAGAAGAGGGTTCGCGCGCATGCATACTACTCAGCTCCTCCTGATCGTCGATGCCGGTGAGGGCGTTGAAGGTAGCTTCTGAAAAGAAAAAGGGTAACAAATAAATCATGAAATTTTTTTTTTAGGAAAATGAAAAAATATATTTGTAATAAATTAGATAAGAGTAATGTTGTCTTTCACTCTTTAAATTAGTTGGCAGTGCCCTTATTTATGACAACATGTATTAAGGACGCACAAAGTCTTTAATCGTTCGTACTTTTACATTACGTTTCGCGGATGTATGTTCCCCCTCTTCAGATGTATTCTTCCTTTTCTTCTAAAGCACGAACGATTATAGTTTGTGCGTCCTTAATACATGTTGTCATAAATAAGGGCACTGCCAACTAATTTAAATATATTTGTACATGCGACTGAGCGCAAGGCTTTCACTAAAGTTGCTACCTCCTACGGTCTCTCCTCCTCCGTCATGGAAAAAAACCTTGGGGTGTTATATTAAATTCTGTTAAAGAGTCTATTTCTGTAAAAGAAAAACATATTAGGGTTTATTATGAAAAATAAAAAAATAAATAAAATTAATGTTTGTTCCATACCTCTCGACAGGGTACAGAGCGCTCTGCGTGTTTGGAATGCACGCAAATGTACTAAAATGAAAAAAAAACATTTTTAACACACTGTGTTGCATGCCTTTAAGAGAAGAACAGAATTTTACACACATACCTTCAAATCTGCACCCCACAATATTACTCCTCGTGGGAATGATGAAGGCGGTGGAGGCGGCGGCATTCCTTCAATTTATATAGTAAACAACATTAAAATGTTTTATAACACGCTTTTAATAAATAGGATGAAATAGAAGAAGAAAACAAACCTTCAAGTCTCCATTCATTTCCTTCATTTATATAATAAACAGTAGCTGCATCTAAAAGAAAAAATATAGAACATTTTTGTCTTATATTCGTTTGTATTGTGTTAAACTTGTATCAAAACTAAGATGAATACTTACCATGAAAATTATCTTCGTGTGCCATGTTTCTCCTAAGAATTTTTCGTAGCAAATGAAGCTTGGTACACCTTGTACGGTTGCAATATAGAGCGGATATCGGATTTCGCAAGCCACAACCGCGCGCGCGCACAGGCTCGCAAAACTAACCACATCATTAAAATTACATTTTCTTACATGTGCCTGAAGTAACCACTTTTCAGATCATTAATTTTTTTATCTATATCCTTGCACCTCTAACGACTCTTTTACATCGTTAAAATTTATCACACAACATGGTGCATTATTTCCCTACACGTGCAGAAATATTTGATATCCAAACCATATCGGATATTACTGTTCTTCACTTCACGAACACACCAGTTTATTTCTTGCGTTTGCATTGTGTTCATCGTTTGATGAACCGAAGCTTTTTTGTGCTTGTGATTATTATTCTATATCATGGCGCAAGCTTTCGTGTAAGTAGAAGTCTGTTTTCTTCTTAAATATTCTTAGTTATTATTTTACTTTTTCATAACAGGTAAAGTAGTTATTCGGAATTTAAGGTATTTTATATTGCTTGTGTGTTGCTTGTCGTTTTAAAGTTATTAGTTTACTTTTTCATAATAATGTTCGTTTTTGCATAGTAGTTATTCATCCGTGTTTGAATTTAAGATTTTTATTTTACATATACATTCTTTACGTTCGGTGATGCTTCCATCCGCATGGATGATGACCATCTTCACGGAAGCAGGAAGTCCATATCACTTGCGGTTTATATCACAGTATTCCACTATACTTCAAGTCAAACAGTGCACGTTTATATTAAATGCAGTATTTTGTTATTGTAACATGAAGAAGAAGAAGGAAATAAAGGATGAAGAAGGAGACATAAATGTCGCTTCTTCATTAGATGATGTTGATGCTGTCAGAGTCGTCGTGGAAAAATCTAAAAATCGGAGAAAGAGAAAGGCAATAGAAGATACAGATTCAAAGCTATTGTAAGTTTAAAAAGAAATTGTTTTTCGTTTTTTAAAGCGATTTATTGTGTTAAAATAACTTTGTTTTCTGTTCCTGCTGAGACACAACTCAAAAAGTTTAACGCGCAACAAGTAATATGTAATTTTAAATTAGAAGTAATTAAATTTTTTTAAAATTATTTTAGATGTGACGAAGAAGAAGATGATTTTTATATGAAGATAATGATTGCGTATTGGAACGAAGTTTTTTTTGGACGCAGTCGCAGTGCAGAAAACCATAAATTCGATAATTTACAATTTTGTAAGTTTTAGGAAGTGCACCGCTCCGCGCAGATTCCATAATAAAGGAAGTGCGCCAAAGATTATCATGTTTTTATATTTTTTTGTAGAAAAAAGATGATCGCGATGATGAACGACCTCCCGCTGGTGAAACTACGGGATTTGGAACCCCGAGAAACACATCACGGAATAAATGGCAAACTTGTAAAAACGAGATATAGAACGAATGCTGTCTTGGTTGAGTCCTTGACAGAGAAATTTCTTCCATCTAAGTAATTTTTGAAAAAAAGCTCTTCGAGATATAATTTAAAAAACATTAATTATTATGTTAACCTTTTTTCTTTTTATTTGTAGATATGTGGAACTATTTTCTACCCAAAATATGTTGATGATTTTATATCCATGAAGCCGGTGATACGAGTTAGAGGAGGGCAGCAAATAGATATTTCTTTTCAAGAGGAATAAGATGATAAAAAACTATTATACTATGGATAACATTATTGAAAAAATAATTATTATTCAGTATTGATAGAATAAAAATTTTGTTCTAATATGTATGTTTGGGAAATAAAACAAATCTATATTCTAAAATATATCTTTTTTTTCTCCTGTTCTCTCTATTTTCCGAGTTAGATACAGGATACTTGAAAAAAATAAACAATAAAATTAGATTGTTATATATTAAAAAACTATATCATTTGTCAGTATGCTCAGTGTCATCGTAATTAAAAACAATAAATATCAATGGTTCTGTGTCTTAAGTGACCATTCTATGTTAAGAGTTTGATTATCTAATGTAGAAAAATTATTTATCTTTATGTAGAAGAACGAGATAACTGGAAAGGGGTTTTATAGAAGTACGATGATATTGTACCTTTGATTCATGTTTTAAAGTCTTGGTGCCCCAAATCAAATGTTATTTTATTAAATAACTATATTTTTGTTAATATTGCACTATTAAACTACACAATATTAAACAACTATATTGTTGGTAATATTGCACACGAATTCTTTAATGTAACTTGCCTTCAACACAGTCTTCTAGCACAGATGAACCCGCCGCCATTTTATACTGCGCGGTGGGTATGGTCGGACGTAATTTTGTATTGCACGTTGGGTGTGTTCGGCCGCTATTATGTGCTTGCCTCCTCTGTCAACAATGGAAGGCGGGCGCCCCTCTTATCACTGGAGGCAACGGGGGAGGGCCATCCGGCGCGCACTCTTTCGCCTTATCTCCAGAGGCGTGGTTGTCGTCTGCGGTGGTCTGATACTCTCAGACAAGCAATGGAGTCCGTAACTTGGTTCTGGGAGGGAAAGGAAGGATAAAATATAGTTTCATTTATTATTCAGGGTATTTTGGAAATGTATAGCTTACTTGAAAAAATAAACAATAAATGGGATTGTTATATTTTTTTAAAATTACATCATTTGTCAGTTTCCTCACTGTTCATTGAAGAATAGCGAGTTTTACAGGTTGCCTAAACCATTCTGACGCAATCTTTCCAGAGTTCTTTTGTGACGGTGAAGATGTACGTCTTATTCGTCTTCTTTTGATGTTTAAGGGGTTTTTATCTTTCCGCAAAGAGTGCACACATTATTTTCTGAAATACGTATACGTTTGAAAACGGGTTGTGACGATGAGCTACTGTCTTCTTCCGCTGCTTTTCTCCCCTTTCATCCATGACGTTTCTATATGCGTGAACACGTTACTGAACACGGTGGTAGTGACACGACCGTAGTTATACTAGCTATATTTTTTGCACAATAACTGTCACAGGTGTGTAGTTGCATGCAAAAGGATGTAGAATTAAACAATAGGCTGAGGTGTTCGGATTAATGTTATTCTTTGTCTCAAAGTCGTTGCGCATGTCCACCATTGTACCTATCGTAGGTGTATCACATCGTCTAGAATCAAACACGGTAAAGGAGTATACGTTTGAGTATTCCCAAGTTGTAATGAGGGAAATAGGTTTTCGATCGAAAAATCTTCTTTCAAAACCTTTGTACATGCTAAATTTTTCCTGACTGATTATTGGGTTGTATCGTTGAACCATGCCACGCGTAGTTCGCTATAAGGAATAAATACATCATTTAAAAAGAGCTTTGCAGTACGCAGAGAACAATGATTGAATTCTGCAGTATTTTTCGTAATATCATTGGGTCTATTCTCTTGTAGAGCAAATATGACTTACAACGGTGTCTCCTTCACTGTTGACGATTTAAAAGTCCACGTGTTTTGTAGTCTGAGACCAATTCGGGATATTCTGAAGTTCCAACCGAATGAAGTCGATATGTATAGCTTTTTCTTATTCGATAATGCCTGTTAGATATAGCTTTGCCATCTCATCGACACGCACGTGAGGAACGCGCCACGACATTTTAGTGATGACATCTGTAGATGATGATTCTGCACATGTTTTTACAACGAAACAACCATTATCGTGTCTGGAACGAACTAAAACGAGTTCTTGTGATACACCGTAAACGATATTTTGATGTTCTTCTGCGAATCACATCAACAATTTTAACGGTATCAATGCCGTAAATTCACCGTTGCCTTTTATCAAATATTTTAGTGCATTCACTTCTTTCACGTAGAGTGCCTCATCTGCTGTCCATCCGGCATTTTTATGTAAAATTCGCTCTCCGCGTGACAGAGAAAGAAGATTCTTCATTGTTGACGATTTTCCGGGAAGACCAGTAAAATCAATCACAGTACCATTGATTCCATAGCGTATTTCCTGAAAGAGAAATGCCCATACATTATTGACGAGTTATGCATCTGTTTACGTTGTTGTTCCAGTTTTTAATGCTTTTCCTTCTATAACAATCACACTGTCGGAAGGAAGTGTGAGAGAATCCTTATTTTGAATGGCGATGCTTATTTCATCATTTTTATTGTAAGATGCCGTGTAGGGTGTGTAAGTATGCGTTTCACATGTTGTAATACGCGAAGGTTTGCGAATATCACTCGCGTGATCAACGAGGAGGTTGATGTCGGGTATGTTGTCTTTTCTCCCTTTGCAATCTGGAATGAGGTACACAAACGCGTAATTTTTTCGGAAACGTTCAGCACAGTTTTCTTTGTCTACAATTGAAGCAACGTAAGGTCATAGTCTTCATTGAGCACAATGGGTGGCGTGTAATGCACGGTAAACTCGGGTGCATCGCCGTAGATGATAAGTGTGCGACTCATGACGTCTATCTGCGACAGGTTTCGTTCTTCCAATCATAATATAGGAATTGAAGACAGAGCCGCCCACACATTTCACTTTTAAAATCCTGAACTCGCACGTTGTTGCAGCGACACTGTGTGTTTCCAGTATAGGCGACAAACGCTAGGAATGGTGGCAGACCGGAGTCGAAATAGTATACATCGTCGTAGTGTACGGAGTATGCTACGAAATGCGTGGCGGGTCCCGAACTATCATCTAGATTGATAATTTCCGATTCTCGTTATCTCTTCTTCTTAGGTAGTGTGTCACGCATAAAATAGGGAATCCACAATGCACGTGCATGATGTATCAATTTTTCGTAGGTCATGCGATGCTGCGGAATGTAATTTAGTTTTTTGACGTCCTCCTCCTCTTTCGTGTCATCCCCTTACCACTGCGAGGAAGAGGTTCTCGCCCTCCATTGTATTTGTCAATTCAACCCCATACCTTGTTGTTTTACCTTAAGCATTTTAGCATTGTTTACAGCGTTCGCAATGGCCGAAGCACCGTCGGCGAAAGAACCCAATGCGCATAAACCGGCGAAGAGAGGGATGTGAGGTAGGAATCCACCTCGCTTCGCTATCGGGAGCTCTCTTCTTTCTGCGATGTCTCTTTCGGTTTGCCATAGTGCTTGTGGTCACTCTCCAACAGTCCATACAGAACTAAACAGGAAAAGCGTATCGAAATACTATTAATATAGTGGACGTTTATGGTCTCCCTGTTGCTTCTCATATGTATGATATCATTCATTGTGTTCTATAATTTATTCAATTTCCAGAAACAATGGAAAATGAATTATATGTTTCGATGCACCGTCCACCGGGGGAAGTTTATTATTGTATTTAAACCCATTATACCATCCTTCGCTGATTTCATACAATCTATTTTTCACGATATTTGATAAATCTATTGTTTGTATCACATTTTCTTCTAGGGTGTTCTTTTGCAACATGTGTATTCTATTCTTGGGATGACTTTGCGTCACACGCCAAAGTCCGGTATAAGTTGCCTCGTAGGCGGAATATCCGGGAGTGATTGACCATTGATCGTCTGGAAGTGTAATCGGTCTATTTCACGAGCTGGTGATGTTGAGAGGCAATATACAATTTGATGTGTAGCTAACACACAGGAAATGTTATCTATGATTTGATTGTTGCCTCTACCATCTTTTCTTTTCTTTGCGGATACAATGGTTTCGTCGATATACTGTTTTAGTTCGCGTATTCTCTCATCCACGGTACGCTGAACAAAGCCTCGCGTGGAAGCTTCGGAATCGGATACCAGTTCGTTGACATTAGTAATATGATGACTCGCACCATCGATGACACTCATGACGTCTATCTGCGACAGGTTTCGTTCTTCCAATCATAAAATCAATCAATTCGTTTTAAAGGGGGTAATTTTGATAAAATTATCCACATAAACCTTTGCAGCTCAATCGTTATCATCTTCCTCCTCACCCACACATGTGACTAGTTTAAATTTAAAATAACAATGTCCCCCCTACACCTCACACTCTCTCTAGTGTTGTGATCGAAGATATCCATGTCGATCGATTAAATGGAAAAAATGATGCAATCCTTCCTCTATTTTTTCACTCTCTCGACTCATTCAATCTCAGTTGATTAAAATGGATATTGTCAAACAGTCTTCATCGCTCCCCATACACAATGTAACACAACTTTTGGATAGCGGTGATTCGAGATATTTCGAGAGTAGAGTCGGTCCACTCTTACCGAACAGCGTTCGTGCACTCGTGGTGGGGCCGTCGGGTTGTGGGAAAACAAATTTCATTTCACTCTCGACGAGCAAAAATGGTCTCAAGTTTCAAGACATTTATCTCTATACAACGACGTGTGATCAACCGTTCTATAATTTTCTACATCGTATCACTAACGGCATGAAGTTTTGAAGTATTTTTCAATCGCGAGAAAGTAATACCTTCGTCAGAGGTTATCCCTTATAGCTTCTTTGTGTTTGATGATATTGTGACAGAAGATCAAGACCTTATCAAAGTCTATTTTGCTGGAGGTCGACATAGACATCACGATGTTTTAAACCTTTGTCAAACCTATACAAAAATTCCAAAACATCTCATACGCGATAACGAGTACTTAATCATTGCTTTTCCACAAGATGATAACAATCTTAACACTATTTACAAGGAGCATGTCGGCACAGATTTCCCTCTTTTCATGCATTTAAGCTGATGTGTTCGAATGTGTGGCAATCACTTCCCTATGCCTTTCTTGTGATCGAGAAATCGCAAAGTAGTATGCAACACGGTCACTATCGCATTGCATTTGATCGCTTTTCAATTCCAAACACTATTTAACCCAAATACAAGGACTATGCATGAATATATCATCATGAAAAATAAGAGGATTCACTGTACGCATCGTAGAGCTGTGCCAAAGCGTGAACTTGGCGTGTTCGGTCGTGTTAACAACAAGGTTTTTGACAGACTTCCCTTTGAAGCACATATTACGGGTGGGTATCAGTTTTGTGGACCGGGGACGAAATTGCAACACTGTTTAACGCGAGGAGATTCCGGCATCAACGACCTCGTTAAGGCTTGTAAAGAACATGATATCGTCTATTCTCATCATAAGGATTGAGTTGAAAGTCGATGAGCTGCTCGCATCACGCGCGTGATCGCGTGTCACATTCTAAAATGCGAGCATAGGTGAATGCGTCGCTGTATTGGGAGTGAACGGTGTAATAAAACTAGAATCGAAATTAGAAGGGAATCTCAGACATAATAAAACGCAGAGCAAAATCATCAAAGATGATTTGAAGAACATTATAAAAACCGAACACGCGATAAAATACAGAAAAAGAAAGATGAAGAATTTTTTTTAAAAGATCCAACAACAGTTTCCAATTTAACTGCATTAGCATTACAACGAAAAATTGAAAACTTTCATAAAAGAATGCGTGGTAAAATAAACGCTAATTGCGACATGGAAGGGGATTGCAGCAGATTCTTAGATATCTATGTGAATGAACCTGTTGGTAAAGCAATACATAGCGAAAAGAAAGAAAGAAACAGAATAATAGATGTCAATCCTCTTCCCCTCCATCATCAACACACATTAGAGTTTAAATGCAAGATAGATATCCAACATTCAATCCTGTAGACATGCAATCAGACCGTATCTACACTCCTAAACATTAGAAGATAAAGCTGAAACGTCTCTCCATTAGGATGATGATGGTAATTTAGCTGGAATACCGAATTGATGAATGTCCTTGCAGGACGCTCAGATTTCCATAGTATATACCCGTTCATATCAGCTTTGTAAAAACACAAGTTCCAAATCTTCTATTTCTTGTTCTATTGCTTCTTGTCGACCTATATCTGCAACATGTCTCCATAATTTCTTTTCATTTTTTAGTTTTCTCCAATTTAATCTCAATTTTATTCCTAGACATCTTTCAATACGCTGTCTCGTCTATATTTACCTGTCAAATATTGTAAGTCTGCGACAAAACTTTGTTAGGGTCAAGTCTATAGTAGATGAGCCCTGTTTTCCTGTGTATGTATTTTCTCCATATACATTATGGAGACAGTATGAGGTGTTCTTAGAAACAAATATTTCCAAAACTTTCCACTGGCTTTTTCATTGCCCCACATCTTAGATCTAGCTTTGACATCAAGACATATCAGAATGTCTTCATCGCCCACACCCTTAAAATACTTCTTTAAAATTTTGTTATAATCCTGTAAGTTTTGATTTAATAACCAATAAAATTGATTATTACAATATCTATATCATGTTTCGGGAACAACATTCTTTTAAATGATGTCCTGTAAATTGTGTTAATTCTAAAACCTGTGTTTATCATCTTTGATTTACATTACACACCATGAATTAATAATGTACTATGCGAAAACTAATTAGAACATACTTTGGTGAACAAGAAAAATTTCAATTGCTTTTGAACACAAGCTACACTATAACCGTTGTGTAGTATATATTCGTCCAATTATTCTAAACCACCATATCCTCTTTGTAAGTTTTTACTGTTTTATAACAACCATGGTTGCTCGTTTCTTGTAATTGTTTCTTTGCCGCTATACATTCTGGACAATAATTCTCTTGTACCCCGTGTTGTATCCGTGAGGAATTGGCACACTTTCTCCTGTGGTCTTTTCTTGTACAATCTTTAAACTGATGTCTCAGTACTCCACAATGGCCACAGTATTCTCTTTTTCTTTATACGTTGGGGTCATATGACCGTCTAGTAAACATCGGTAACATTTAACTGGTTATATATCTTCTTGCAGGCGGTAACACCTCACATTTCGATAAATCTGTCCACCTGCAATTATCTCTAGCATTTTGTCCGTCATCATTACCACCCAATTTTGCTGCAGTGGTGGTTACCATAACACTATATATGGCTGATCCTGTAGAGATCAATTTACGATATTTTGAACTGTTCTTCTGTCACCACTGATTGTTTTTGATAGTTGTTGTAATGAAACATCTTCAAAGAACTTATTTAATCGTACATGATCTAACTGCTGGTGACCTTAAAATCCGCATGTTAAGATTGTCATGTTTACTCATTACATCGTCGTATTTTACGAATTACTTGAAATACCTCGTAAATGCACCAACCAATTCCTGTGATATTTTGTACAATTATTCCTTCCTCTACCTTCTAATTCCTTTTTAAATTCCGCACTACAGGCAAAGGTACCGTTAGTAATAAGTATATGTCTCAAATCATAACACTTTGTGATCAGTTATTTTTAACATTTTCAATATTTCAATTGGCTGATTCTCTTCAAATAATCTCTATTATGTATCAGTTAAAACATCTTGCTAATTTGTAAATATCAAATCCTAAATCCAAAAGCAAGAGTTTATTGAGAACACTGAAATCTCATTTAAGGGCGATTCTGGGATTTATAGTCATCAGTCCACTCACATTTGAGAGAGGATTGAGTGGCCAATCACCGCCACTTGGGTGGGGTAAGTGAGGTTATGGGGTTCTGTTTGCTGTTTGGCCATGGGTCGAGGTTGTGTGACAGTGTGTAAGTCCCATTTGATTCTTTATTGATCCTTTTTATAATCGTTTTAAATTCATTAGTCAGTATATAGTTTATACTAACTGACTACCCTGCGGTGCTTGGAATTTTTTGTTAGACCAATATTCTCTTACTTAATAAAAATTATATATATATATATATATATATATATATATATATATATATATATTGTGATGTAGGGCAATTTAGAAGAAGAAGAATATTTAATTTATCAAGGACCCCGTCTTGAAGTACCTAATTTGATAAATGAAGTTTACCATTGAGGAGAAATGTCCATGGGTCTAAATGTTGCAAAAATCTTGAATGTTGGGCGCTATATTGTTCTGAAAAGTGGGACAATTAACTGAAGAATTTCTAGGGAATTAAGAACTTCAAAACAATATACACATGAGTCTTTAGGGTTCTCATTGAAATGAGTTTGGGATTCGTATTATTTAAATAAATGGCGACACACATGGAGTTCCATAAGGAAACCGCAATTTGAAAATAAAATAACTAAATTGTTTATTTACCAGTTATACATGACATTTAAAACTACCATGCTTTCTTCTTCCCTTTTAAACATTCACCCAAGAAGACACAAAAACAGAAATATTGACGACAGATTCCACTATACTAGATCTCGTCATCAATTACAAATGCTGAAGGCAAATATTAGTTGAATTTACAAAAATTATTACACATTTAATTACTCATCTTCTGCAATATGCCCTTATAAGTTAAGTTAATGTTTTTAGTGCTCTGAGCTGGACCGTGATAATTTCATGCTCGACGCACATGCTAGTCTTCTTCGCTGCGATATTTTGCTACTGGATGTAACCAGCATTTAATCGTTACCTTTTTGTAACAAAGATGGGTGATCATGGCATCAGAGTGGGGCGAGTTCACTTGCCTTGGTGACCCACAGACTCGTCTCCTTGTCGTTCGTTGACCTATTACAAAGCGCCCATCCACTTCGGAGTGCCGATTCTCCGCTCCAGGAATACCTCGCATCCGCTGTCGTATCTCCGTCTTAGCAAGACGGTTTCGTCACCTCAATGTAAGCCGTTCGTTCTGACGGAATACAGTTCGCTCCGTAACGATTAGATTTTTCCAGAAAAACGTCCGTCCTTGAACCCGAGTAACTCACGGATCGTTCGTAAGGTAAACGAATTGAGCTATCATTTCTAAGTTTCAAAATGATGCTCCAAAAATAATTGTCCTCTGATCTCCGAAAGAGCACTCGAATATTTCGAAGTCTGAAATATTCTACGAACTGACTCGAAGTACATGAAATGAAATATCTGAACCTGAGCGAAGTTTCAAGTGAAATTCTCGAATGAAGTTCCTGAGTAAGTCTTTATCACCTCTTCCTCACTTCTCGTCATTACTCCGCCTACCTTGCCTCCAAATTCCAGGAACAAAGATCCTTCTACCAGTGCACGTTTTCCAGACACTCCTGACGTCCCTCTTTCAAAAACTCATTAGCCAGTTATCGTCTTATTCCTGCGCTAATGTTTTTTCCAGACGAAGCACATCTGACCCTTCCGTCATCTCGTCTCGCCACGATTTCAAACACTTCTAGTCCAGAACACGCGCCAACGGTTAAATTATCATTAGATTTTATAGAGCCGGGTCCCAGTCCTCGGTCTCAACTCTGCACGCTCTAGTCTCTCACATGAATGTTCTTTTCATATACGCTGTCTGCTCCGCTAACGAGGACCTTTCTTTTCTAAACATACGTTGTGGCTCTTCTTTCAACCTTTTAAATTTTATTATTTTTTTATCTTCGACGCTACTCTGTTTAGTCTAGAATACCTCGATTCGTGTTGACCGTGGTTTTTAATTAGTTTAGTCTGGGAATTTTTATTTAATCAATATATATANTATATATATATATATATATTCTTCACATGGTGCTGTAGCCCGTAGTCGAGCCCTGACCTCAATCTTTGTCTTCCATTTTTTCTATCCTCCGCCTTCTTCTTCATCCTCGTATTTGCAGTGTGGTAATATCCTCTTAACAGCATCTACCCATCTTGCCCATGGGTGCCCCTTCGATCTTCTACCTTCAAATTCCCCCTGTTAATATCTTATTTGGTATTCTGTCATTCTTTATCCTTATTACATGCCCTACCTATTCCAGTCGTTTCAACCTCAGAAAGTTAGATAGAGCAACATCTCCATATAATTCATACAGTTCTTGGTTGTATCGTGTTTTCCACATTCCATTCTCCTTAACTAGACCGAAAATGCGCCTTAGTATTTTTCGCTCCACTCTGTCTATCAAAGAGGCTGCTGTTCCCGTGAGTGTCAACTTTTCACATCCATAAGTAACGATCGGTCGGGTAAGGGTCTTATAAAATGTAATTTTAGTCGCCTTCGATATATCTCGACTTTTTAACAGTCCCAATATGGAGAAAAATGCTTTATTGGTTGTCTGGATTTCATTATGTATTTATTCCATTTCCTCGTTCTTACCATTTATGACCACACCTAAGTAGCGGTACCTGCTCACAATTTCTATATTGCCACCATACACTTCCAACTGCTTGATTTCTACTCTGACTTTACTTTTGCAGCATTGCTTTGGTTTTTTCTTTATTAATTTGGAGATCAACTTCATTGCTTTGTTCCTCAAGGTCTTTATGCACTTCTATTGTCGGGTTTTTCATTCATACATGTCATTATCATACACTATATTTTGGACTAACCTTTGTAATAACGTTCATTTAGTGTCTATATTCACATGCCTTATCACATATTCTATTACCATATTGAATAATTTTGGTGCTAGTCCATCTCCTTGATACAGGCCTTGTGTCACCTCAAACTCTTGGGGCAGTACATTATTAATTTTTATATGTGCCCATGTATTATGTAATGTTGCACCGATTAACCGTATTAGCTTCCTTGGTATTTCAAAGCTCTGCAATATTGGCACTAAATGTTCCCATCTCACCTAGTCATACGCCTGTTTAGAGTCTACATATTTGATGAACATCTGTAATGTATTCCCAGGTGTTCTCCAGTAGTTGCTTATTTGTAAAGAGCTGGTCTGTTGTTGATCTGCCTCCTCTGAAGCCCGACTGATATTCTCCAATAATTTTCTCTGCATAAGGTTCCAACCTTCTGTTAAGGATATATGCATAGATTTTGTCTGCATTACTGAGCAATGCAATACCTCCATAATTTTTACAGATTAATTTGTCACTAGACTTTTTATATATAGGGCATATCACACTTTTGTTCCACTTCTTTGGCAACTTTTCATGTGTCCATATGGAAACAATTAAATTATGAATTTCCTTCACCATTTTGACAGAGCAGTTTTTTATACGCTCTGAGAGTAGGCATCACATCCTATGAACTTCCTGTTATTTAATCCTTTAATAGCTAGTTGGATCTAATCCAATGTGGGTACCGGTGTTTCCCCATCATCATCATCATTTGCTGTTATTCTTCCCATTGCTTCTTGGATCTGCATGTTATCATTTCCTTGAATAAGAAACTCTTCAAAGTACCCTGCCCATGTTTTCGAGACTATTTCCTTGCCACAGCACAAGTTCCCGTCTTTATCTTTTTTTAATTTCTTATCGAACCTGAAATCCTTCTCTCAAAAATCGAACTTCCTTGTAATTTTTGCTTCCTTTAGATTACCCTCTATCCTTTCCATTCTTTCCCTTAACCAAGTTCATTACTTTCTTCTGCAGTGTTTACTAACTTCTCTATTCCTTTCGTCAAGTTCCTGCTTCTTTGTTCTGGTTGGTCTACTCATAAAATTATTGTATGTTTTCTTCCTTTCTTGAACAGCTGCTCCACATTCCTCATCGAACCATTCATTCTTGTCTTTCCGTTGTTCGAATCCAGTGTTTGTTCTGCAGCTTTTGTAATACTGTTCTTAACCACTTCCCTGAGTTCCTCTATTGTATCTTGTTGTTGCTGCTGCTGTGTCCACACCTGAGACAGCTGCAGGTCCATCGTTTCTTCAAATTTCGTGCGTATTTCTTTCACTTCAGGTTTTTCTATATAATATTTTCTACACATATTGATTATCTCCCTTCGTATGTATGGAAAACGACATCTGAAGTTAAGCTTGACAAGGTGATCTGACCCACAATCTGCTCTCCTTCGGCTTCTGACATCCATTACACATGAAGCTCTCTCTCTCTCTCTTCCAATCAAGACGTGGTTTATGTGGTTATAGGATCCACCTTCAGGTGTTCGCCAGGTTCTTTTATGAGTCTCTTTCTGTGGCTAATGTTGAGCTAATAACCGTAATGTGAATTGTAGCAAAACGAATAATCCTATGTCCATTATCGTTAGATCTCTCATGTTGGCTATGCCTTCCAATCGTTCCTACATAGCTTTCTTCCCGTCTCACATGTGCATTAAAGTCACCCACAAATAATTTGACATCATAAGATGGTAGTTCTTCAAATATTTTACCCATCTGTTTATAGAATAAGTCTTTAATTAGTTCGTCCCTTTCTTTCGTGGAAGCATGCTCATTTATCACCGAAATATTAAAAAAATTGGGTTTTTATCCTAATGTATACTTTCTCGGATTGATCTAAAATCCAGAATACATTTCTTTAAGGATCATTCCACTATAAAAATTAAAAATACTAAAAATTGAATATTTTCTTGTATTCCATATTTCCTTCCTGTTCCAGCATGTCTCTTGAACTGCCAGCTACTTCAGATTGTATTCTTCAACACGCTGCAGTAGCATTTTCAGTCTTCCTTCCTTCTTCAATGTCCTAACGTTTTATGTGCCAAAATCCATATCCACATTCATTCGCTTGTTTCGTCTCCATTTAACCTTATCGTTCAGAGGCCAAACTTGGGGTTTGAAGATAAAATAATTTAAATAAACGGGATATCATCCTATCATCCGATTCTGCTGGATTCCCTCGCAGCCTGCAGAGCTGCTGTTAGATTTTCTGTCGGGATTTTCCTTCCCTTAGCCTTTGGGGATCCCTCCCCCTCCTGGAAGGCAGCAGGTGGTAAGGAAGAGGGATTGGTTGGGTGAAAATAGGGCGTTGTGGAACACACTTTGTCTGGTATCTCGGCAGAGATCTGTCCGGCTTGGGAGCCCCTGCTGGTAGTTACACAACCGCTGGCATAGCTCTCAGCTTCATTGGTACGCGCAAACCCTCGCCACCCGCACGGACGGTGCTTCGTTAAGGTGGT